>OOFC01048536.1:48723-78252 GCA_900323345.1 Pseudochromis fuscus
CCTGTGGCCGTCGGCAGAGACGTACACCAGTCTGTAGGAGTCCAGCTTGGCCAGTGGGCGCTTCCACTCCAGCACCATGCTGGTCTCGGTCACCTCAGCTACAGTCAGGTCCTTGGGAGCATCCAGGGCTGATGAGTAGGACAGAAGGAGAGGTTAACATGAACACCTGTTTTGCTACAAGTGATGTACACATGTCCACTTACACAGTAATAATTTAACCTGGGGAACTTTAAAGTTTCTCTTTCTAAATCACTTCCTGTCTCCTGTCTGGCTCACTAATAAATTCATTACATGTTTCCTGAAAAAAATTGGAAAATATAAAAGTTACAGTTTCCATCTTTTCATAAATTAACTATCCATCCAGGCATGGTTTCACTGTTTGGACCATCTACAAAATCCTCTGTGCTATAAACTGATGTGGTAATATGTGTTAATAATAATATTAATATGTGTTGCAACCAACTTTTTAAAAATCTATAAAATCTGCACATTGAAACATCAAAACTTCCATTTTTAAATTTTAAAAGGCAAATTTGTCAAGTCTAGTAGGTCCTATGATCACCAATGCAGATTTCTCCTAAAGACAGTCTGTGTTGTCTACATAGAAACCTCAGTGAATATAAATCACACAAAGATATTCAGTGTGATGTGAAAATGTACTATACTGTCAAATGATGGTGATAAAAAGTGTGTCACACATAGTGTGATTATACAGTGTAAGTGAAAGCATCTCACCAGTCACTGCGTTGGTGGTTGTTGGCAGACTCTCTCGCTCATCTTTCACCGCCGTCACACCCATCCCGTACTCTGTGCCAGGTCTGAGGCCTGCAGACCGGGAAAACGTAAAAACACTGTGATGCACACATAAAAAGCTATGTCATGTTTTGTTTGTACAAATCCACTGAGGTGTCAACAATTGAGTGGTGGGGAGCCTCTGTAGTCAAGTGGCCAGCTGTTTCAGCTAATGGCTCCGGTGCCTATGGCAAACACAAAAATGCTCTCTTGTGGCTCGATTGCACAATAGATTGCGGCCTAATTGCATTTCATGGTAAGCCTGTGCTCGCCGTGAAGCGTCAGCGTTGCATTTGCATTGATGGATCTATAGGGCCCTTGTCGCGCAGCAGAAACACTTACTTGCTATGATACAGCGGGCTCTGGAGGCCCTTTGGTCTCCACAATTAAGCCCTCTCTCGGCCTGATCGCCTCTAATTCCTTTATTAACTCCCACAGAGGTCATCGCACACAGAGTCTTGCAGCATGAAATTACACCTAATGCCCAGGAAGCTCATTATCAATAAAATCACGAGCGTGAAGGCAATTACAGATAATAAGTGTGTGAAAGAAGTGCTGAGGTGTGTGTGGAGCAGAGGGGGACGTCAGCTGAATGGACACAGTGCTTTATTTTCATGGGATGGGCCTCCCAAGGACAAAGAATTGGGCCAGACAAAGACACTACTAGCCTGTTTTTGGAAGGTTTTTCTTCTTTTTGTTTCTCATGGTGTCTAATCCTGGCCTGCTGCAGCACACAGCGCAGAAACAAACAGAGGAAAAGAAACACATCCGCCTCAAAGCATGCCTTTATAATGTCAGCGGTGCAGAAAGATGAAAAACGCGCCCGCTTTTCTGGGTTGAGCAAAATCTCGCAGTGAAACAAGCGGCAGTGTTATTCCATTTAACGTCTGAATGCCAAACCCCTCCTGGGTGGTTTTCTAATAAAGTGGGGCCTTTTGTGGACGGGCAAACATTTCACGACACAAAACAGCCCATTTTGGAAAATGAGCAGGCTGGAAATAACACTGACCATTTAACAGGGAGCACTACAAACACTTTGCCCCAAGAATTAGGACAATAAACACTTCACACTGTAACTTCTTTTTTCTTTACCCACAGAAGCTTTTCAGCTGTTTCATTCGGATGCAAAGTGGTAATGAGCCAATGTGATGGCAAAGCAGCTGAGTGTGTATGCAGTTTAACAAGCCTTCTGCTTTGTTCAACACTACACGGGGTGAGTAAAAGCTAATGAAATGTAGAAAATAAAAACGCACTAATGACTCAATTACTGCCTAACAAACATGTACTGATGCTCCTTTATATACCTTATAAGCCATCCATAAGCACACCGTCTGGGCTGCCAGGAACCATCCCTGATACCACTTTTTAATAACTCTTTAATTAGGAATCAGTGGGTTGTAACTTCTGGTGTTATTAATGGTTAATAAATAGTTTTTAATGCGTTGTACCTCAAAATTGAGGTTTTAGTTAATGAAGAGTTTATGAGTTTTAACTGCAGGATGAGGATTAGCAGGTATAGCTAATAAAAGACAGGTGTAACTGGTGCCCTATTAAGACTTTATCAATAGTTAATAATCTGTAGTTAACAGGTCATTCATTAATACTGTATACATAGTTACAAGTACTAACAAGAACAACCTTTGAATTATTATTTGTTGAGAGTTTCTCCACTGTAACATTAATACTAAGAACTATGGAGGTGGACACTTTCTTCATCCGTCCAGGTCTTTATTTGCTTTGAAACCCACTGGACAGCTGGACCATGTTCTTCCTAAATTAAACCTGCAGAATATCTGGACAGAAAACTGTAAATATCAGCATCTTCTGAACAATCTGTACAACCGATAAACATCCTGGCAGGTAAACCAAATATCATGAAGGGTCAGTAAAGCACTAATGAACATTTATCAACTGACAGACAGGTATTAGGTACAAGCTGTAATTAATATGGCAAAATGGTGCAAATAAAATAATCTGCACAATTTGGACTCCTGTATATGCCCAGTATATGCATCAATTAACCACAACATTAAAACCTCCAGTCTAATCTGGTCTCAGTTGCCCTTGTGTTGCTCGACCACCTCTGACCCATCGAGGACTGGACTGCACAGACCTCTGAAGCTGTGCTGTGGTATCAGGCACCAAGACGTTAGCAGCAGACCCTTTAAGACCTGGGAGGTGAGGTGGAGCCTCCACGGATTAGACTGATTTGTCCCACATCCCACAGATGCTGGATCAGATTGAGATCTGTGGAATTTGGTCTCCCACCTCCCATTGTAATGAGATAATCAATCATTAATGTCAATGACTTCACTTGTCAGTGGTTTTAACATGGTGGGTGACTGTTAGCAATGCAGGCTGAATGTTGTATAATTAGAAAAATGTTGCTTTATTTGAAGTGACATGATGGGATTGTTGTCTGGATGGATGTTTATGCATGTGACTCTGGGATGCAGTACCAGTGATCTTGGCCTGGGTGGAGTCCTTGGGTCCCGGGGGGAACAGCAGCTCTCCGTGGTCGCCTCCAGACAGAGGTCCATACTTGATGCGGTAGTTGTCCACGTGAGCCCGGCTGTTCTTCCACTCCAGGGTGATGCTCTCGTCTGTCAGCTCCACTGTCTGAAGGTCTCTGGGGGCGTCCAGGTCTACAACACAGAAATGGACCTCAGACACATGGACAGTAACCATACCTGAACCTAAACTAAATGAATCATGCAGGAAAACAGCAAAATGAAGTTCTTTTGAATTTTAGTCACTTTCTCACATATAATTTAAAAACAAGGCACACTTGGGGAATTCACAGTGATGCAGGTACATCATTAAGGTGTGTTAACACATATATTTTTTTTTTATGTAATTCTTGCATTAGGACCTGTGTCCACAGGAAGCACTTATTGAGCTGGAAATGTCGAGTGCTTCATTTTTATAGCACTTCCCTCAAGCATTTATTGTTGCTAAGTTACAGAAACTGTGTCCGAGCACCTCTGCATTGTTATTCTGAATATCAAGTCTCTACAGTTTGCATAAAAAGTTAACAAAAATGATGGATGGAAAGAAAGCATGTTGTAGCTTTGGCAACAGTTCTCGACATGTGCATTGATAAACCTAGGAAAAGAAGAGTCAAGAAAGTCAGAAAGAGAACAGCTGGGAGAAACACCGACTGGTACAAGAGTTACATCTGGATGATGCTTTTTCAAGGTTTATTCAGACTAAACAGGATCCCGTTTGAGACTCAAGTCTTTAACCCTTAACCCACCATAACTAATAATCCTCGGATTGTGCATTGTATCAAAAATTCAGTGGGCTAAGGGCTAAATATCGGTCATGGTATCTGTTTACTTTAAATCATAAGTTACAGTTGTCATTGACAGCATCGATCGGCTTGATCGGCTTGATCCTGATTGGTCGGTGAGAGAGAAGTTACACTGACAGTACAATAACAGTACAGTGGACTCCCTGTGGACACAGACTGAAGTCTACGCATGAAGAAAAGAGCCACATTTTGAAACATGCTGACTTAGCATACTCCTGAAAAGTACTTTTTCCACAGAAGAATATTAAATCTATTGATGTTTTTATTAATTAAATAATGTTAAAAGCTAATGAGTTTCTGTGTAAAGTTGTTCAAGTTTATCACTTTTATTTAAGAATCACATCGATCTATACTTTTGGTCATGTACTCCTCCACGTATGCACATGAGCAGGATGTTGTCCCTCGTAAACATATAGCCATAAGTAAAACATGTGTGGTCCAGAACCCGCCCCTCAGCTGACACACAGAGCACAGCAGCTCATTAAACCTGTAAAGCTCTAATAAAAAGTTAATGGCTGACTGCTTTTTATCTAAGAGGATGCTTATATAACGGCACATCCTTGTTTGGCCTGAAAACACAGTTGTTGTCACAGTCATACCTGTGAGGAAGGAATCGTAGATGGGAGTGCTGCTCAGCTCTCCCCTTCGAGCTGTCAGAGACACCTCGTAGTGGGTGTCGGGGGTGAGGCCTCCCAGGTGGTACTGGGTGTCAGTGGAGGACAGCTCCACCACACTGCGATCAGCAGGGTCCGAGCTGGGCCCGTAGGACACGCTGACCCCGTCCACATCGGCCACGGGCTGGAACCAGGTCACCAGGGCTGTGGTGTCAGTCACGTCACGGACGTCCACCTGGCTGGGGGCGTCGATCCCTGGAGGGATGGGAGGAAACACAGTGAAGGTTGTCAGAGGAAAGAAAATATATTTCTTTGCATACTCACATAATTAAAGGAGTTTGTTGAAGCATATGGATAAAACTGACTTGTTTGAACAGTGAAGATTAAAGCCAATGCTTTGTTTCTCCTTTGCTCTCTCACCTCTCCACTATGTTGCTAACTTTCATTTTACTGTTTGATGGTAGGCTGGTAGGGTAATGTAGTTTTTAACTTTCTCTTTCTCAAAGTGTGACCCATTCAAGGATCTTCAAGATGCTAAAAGCTCAAGTATATAGCACAATATCAACACGATATTAACACTGAACAGAGAGGAAGGAAAATTGAAACTGAGTCTAGTTGCTACTATTCTAGCTATTTGTTTATGTAAGCCACAGGGACTCGATGTACACCATGAAGCAAAGTGGAAGTGCTACAAGGGGGCTTTTGTAACCTGGCAAAAATGCACGCTTCAGCAAAGTACTATGAAGATGAAGTGGTGGGTGTTTCCAGCACAGAAAACACCACCCTGTGGTTTCAGACCCAGAGTGTCCTGTGTGTGAGTCAGCCACCTCCTAATGAGAGTTTATTCATTTGCCACCATGAAGAATACAACTGTTATTAATGAAATAATATGAGGCAGTTACAGTAAGTCCAGCAGTTTGATTCCAGCAGTGCCTTGCTAAGGTACATATTTTATATAGTTTTGATGTAGACAGTCTTTTTAATAATATTTCATTTTGACTGAGATTTGATGCACGATAACTATAAGTCTGTTATTATATTTTAAAATGTTATAAATAGAGAAAAAAGACTGAGTGGTGCTCCATTAAAAAAAGCAGTGAAGTCCTATTCAAATAAATGTGCAGATTATATATGATGCAATAAAGACCTGAGTAATGCTGGGTTTACACAGTGTAAAGTCTGGGATACACCATATAAATACTAACTGATCTATTTGTCTAAGGCGTTTGTTGGTCCGATCTTATCTTCTACTTCCCAAACAGGAAGCTTACAGTTGAACCAGGTGGGTTGGTGTGGGGTGGAGACATAAATCAGCTATATCCATGAATACGGTAATTTCAGCAATGCAGATGCTGAAAAATGCGACAGGCCGTTTGCATTTATGAGGGTATTTAAACTATTTACAGATCAAATCCTGACACCATGAAGGGCGCCTTTTCACTGCTGCTTAAATTGATTTGTCACACCAAGCAACTTCAGGAAAGTCAACCCTCTGCACGGAGCTGATAAAATGAAGAATCTGCATTTGAGCTTAACACTGATTTGTCTTCTGAGCGGCGAGAGTGTCGTTCGGGTGTCATGATACCGTTCTCCTGGGAGGCCGGCGTCCCTCTGAGTCTGACTGCTTGACTGACTAGTGCCTCCCACACATGGTGTGTTGGGTTGGAGATGGAGGAGAGAGCAGAGGGACCTGCTTCACACAATTAGCCCCTCAGCATGCAAATCCCACAGTATGTGTCCACGAGCCGGTGTAATGGGAGACATTAAGAGAGCCTGAGTGACACAAAGAACTCCGAACCTCCAAATCCAAGTAGTGCTGACACGAGTGCACGAGGGCATGAGGGATGTGAACACAGATTCACAACTTTTGGTCAAAATGCATTTAGCTCATGAAAGGAAATCACCAATTATTCCACCATATGCATTTATTTAGCACACGTTTTTACAGTGGCTTACTGCTGCCATGAAAACTCATCACCTCCATCAAGGAGGTTATGTATTCGCCTCAGTCTGTCCATCTGTTAGCAACATTATGGAAAAACTATTCGACAGATCTCGAAGATTTTTCTCCTTTTGAGAGAGATAGGGTCTTACCCCACTGGTTTTAATAGATAGACAAACCAGTGCAGGTGAAAACACAACCTCCTCAGTGGAGGCAAATATATCACAATAAAAACCATCAGGATATAACAGCCGCTCTGTAAGAGAGTGAAACTGTTTAAAGGACAGAAAAATAAATCAATCAATAAAAAGACATTAAAAGGCTGGAGAAAGATTTGTTTTGTTTGCCATGTTTTTGTTGACATGAAACATATTTTATTCAAAACATTTGATCCATGTCTGTTGTAATATTGTAATTCAGCCCTGATTTGTAGTCACCAAATCATATTACATCAAAGCTACTGGAAAAGATAAACCGTATTTTCCGGACTATTGAGCGCATCTGTCTATAAGCCGCTATTGAATTTATTCGAACAGTTTCATGTGGTCCACTCTGACCGGGTCTGATGTGGTGACGCTAAATGTATCGGCGGCACCGAGCTTGCTAGCTTGTAAAAAGCTAACGAGCTTCGTGCTGCCGATACATGGGAAACATCGGTGTTTAAGTTCAAGCGTCGGAAAAAAGTAGCAGCTTATAGTCCGGAAAATACGGTAATTAATGGGATTTATTTATTGATCTTTTAACACAAATCCTATGCTTGAATAATGTTTTGGAGTTGTTCTCTCCCACTGAAAAGGAAAATAATGCTGCAGTTGAAAATGAATTTCAGGAACCCGGTTTATTGTAGATACTTATCTAACTATAATACCACAGAACCACAAGATTTGCAGTAATATGAGGAGAAACTTTGTTGAAACAAGAACATTTCCTTGTTTTTTCATAGTTCAGCAAATATTTTAACATGATGGCAGCACATGATGGAAGATGTTCTTTTCAAAAATACCTTCACTGTTACTTTTTGAACATCCTCCAGGTTATTTGATGTATATGATCTGGAGTTATAGTATAGGGCACATTTTTCCTTACATGTGCTACACATAACAAGAACTGCTCCAACCATTACAATGCAGTAAAATTACATAACAGGTATTGAGTCTCTGCACTATAGATGTCACAGATGAAGTGTAATGAAAACACTTCATGTGGGCTACACCTTATTACCAACCAGAATTAGCAGGGGTAATATACTAGCTGTTGTCTCACTGTTGGGTGTAGAAGAAAAGGTTACAGTAGGTCTCTAATGGTATTTTCCGTGCAGACCATTGTAACCCCATAAATAAGCAAAGACCCGCTGTGAGACCAAACTGCCATTTATTAAACTTGTGGCAAACATTGCAGCGCCTGTTGAATCTGCTCTGTTGAAAGACAAGTCTCCCCAAGGTACCGTACAGCACAGTTTAAGTTCAGGTTCAAGTTTCAGCCTGAGAAGTCAGCCACGAATAACTCCTAAAGAAAATACACATTTAACAACTTCTGCAAGCGCTGGAGCAACGTTTTCACCTCGTCCAGCCAAAACGCCTAAAAATAGTGAGGTGGTTATTGGCCCGTCTGCCATGTTAAGTCACAAATTTAACCATGATTTCTCCCTTGATATTGATCCCAAGCTCTGAAATCCTCAGAGTCGTCCAAGCCTGTGGGGTTTATAGCTTGATAGAGCTATGGAGAAATCTCATAACTTGCCAACAGGGCTAGAAATCCATATCTCTTTTTACTGCCCCTGCTAAATCACAACAATGCACTGACATCTAATGAGCTAATCACTCAGCGCTGACATGTCCGGCTGTTTTCAATACTCGCGCGCGGCAGGATTGATGGCCCAGATACAGAAACCAATGAACCTATGCAAGGTATAAAGGTGACAACCTGTTTTTTGCATTTAACTCTGACAGCTCTAAGTGACAATTTATTCAGCAGTAACCACGATTTCTGGAAAATCACACTCTCTCAACATGCAGGCCTGGGTCCAAATGTTAAAGTTCAAACTGGTTGTCTATGATGAGAGCAGTCAGGAATAATAGGAAGAGGTTGATGTTGCAAATTGATTTATATCTTTGATTTTTAGTGTTGGTGTTGGATAATCCCTCACTCAGGAGTAAATCCCTGATTGTAACAACAGAAAACCCAGTGTTTCTAAGGGTCATGAGGGGCAAAATATGTACATATATCAGGACTGATAGGCCAGGGCAGACCAGCAGTGGATGACACACCATTTCTCAAATCTGTCACCTTCAATCTCATCTCACATCTCTGTGTCCTCTGGCTTATGTGAAGTTTTCCACCACAAACTGTTACAAGTATACAACAGAAAAGAACCATCTACAGTACATCCTACCCAGAGACAACAAGAAGTGGTTTTGATCTCTGACTGTTTTATATCTCATGACCTGTTTCTCATGAAGCAAATGAGCGGCTCAGGTAGCTGCAATGCTGCTTTTTGAAGTGGGAACAATATCTCAGGATGAAATGAGTAACGCATAAAACAAGCATGTGCACGAGTCTGCGGAGAAGCAGTGTTGTTGTACTGAGTCATTTTCAATACACTGATGACCTCAAACATTGTGACAACTTCAATACAAATGACTTATTAAAGAAATATCTTATCTTACCAGTCACAACTTTATCCACTGATTTCAATTTTTTTTTAAAAGTCTGACCTTTCAGTTAACAAACATTGTTGTACATTATCTTTAGCATGGTATTCAATTGCATATTTACAATAAAACACTGACTTTTAACTTGGAATTTTTTCCCCCAAAATTACATCAGAAAATTCTCACCCTCTCACTCTGGTCAATCTCTAAATAAAATGCTCCAGGTCACTATTTTACTTGACTCTTTGTCCAATGCCACGAATTCTATATCTTTCCTCATCATGGGGTTTATCGTTTATGTCCTGAAGAGCTCATACATCTGAGATATCATCTCTGAATGTCAGTCCTGAAGCAGAATTCCCATATCATGGATGATTTCTTGGAGGCTGCCATTTTGAATATATCAACCAATCAGAAAAATTTGGGGATGGTCTGACATCACGTGCACCTGGAAGCTACACATGGTCAGTTGGATTGGCATGGCATCATGGCAGCCCAGTAGTGACGATACGACTGCCAAAAAAAACCTCAACAACTTTTTCCTGAAAGGTCAAATATGCCTGAAATTTTTTTATGAGCTCTCAATATTACAAGCTATCGACCTATGTGCGTATTAACATTCCATTTCCAAGAGGCTGGCTGGCTAATAAAAATTCCTGCAGTAGGGGTTTAGGTTAGAGGACTGCAAATTGAGCATACATTTTGGGGAAAAAACATCCCAGTGAGTGTAAA
This sequence comes from Pseudochromis fuscus, assembly GCA_900323345.1. Taxonomy (NCBI): domain Eukaryota; kingdom Metazoa; phylum Chordata; class Actinopteri; family Pseudochromidae; genus Pseudochromis; species Pseudochromis fuscus. Next base: position 58,768 of record OOFC01048536.1, read on the forward strand.
ACAAAAGGATGATAAGCCAGTTAGCAGCGTGAATTTGTACACTCACTTGTGACGACGCTCTTGGAGGCAGGCGGTCCACGCTTGTTGTTCTTTACCACCTCCAGCTTGACCTCGTACTCCTGGCCTGGACCCAGGCCAGACTGCTCAAAGGTGGTCTCTGGGCGGCCGAGGGAGTTAAGAATCTCGCCGTCCTCCTCTTTCTGCCAGCACCCAAAAAAACACCAGTCATCAACCACTACAAAGACTAGTACTGGCATAATGTGCGGAGTGAAGGAAAAAAAACACATCCAAATCATACATAAAGGCATTCTGGGTGGTGTTTGGACTTGAGAGCTGACAGGGAATTTGGTTTTAATAGAGTGTGGCTTTGAGCAAATCCCAGTAGCACTGTTTGGAAAGGTTTCAATGAACGCTTAAAGGGGAAAATAAAGCGTTAAACAAAGTAACATTCACTCTGCGCTGTACGGTCATTGGAGCTGTCAGGACTTGCTAACAGTTTTAGCTGCTGTGTTTTCGCCTTCTGGCTTGGCTAAACCATTTTCCAGAGGATAGTCACACTGATCCTCAAGTGTGCACGTTTAGGCTATTACTGAATTTGAAATAGGGGGTCTGCAGAGGGTTATTTCCACCAGAGGAAAATGTGGATAATCATCAAGGCTGTGGTAAACTATAGGGTAGGAACATAAAAGCTCAATTAGCATACTGGGCAGCAGGACTCACGGTGTTTCTGAAGATGAGGTTCCAGCCATCAAAGGGAATGTCCAACGGATCCCACTGCACCTCCACTGACGTCTCTCGCACTGACTTGAACTTCAGACCCTCGGGCTCAGGAAGATCTGCCATGGAAAATAGGAAAAACTTTGACTCTACTTCTACTACTATGGATTTATATTCCACATTTTAGAAAGTGCCACAGAGAGCATCAACTTACGTGTTGCCACCCTAGCGCTGACAGGAACACTCCTCTTGTTGCTAAGCACAGCATAAACGCTGATCAAGTACTCCACGCCAGGCTCGAGCTCTCGAACAGTGGCCAACTTCTGGTGCCCAGGCACCCGCATGTCCAGCTCCAGACCTCCAGGGGCCGTGGGCACGTAGGTAATCAGATACTCTGTCACACGCATCTCATTCTCCCAGGTCAGGTCGACTGTCTCTGGGGTGACCTCCACCACAGTTAGATCCTTTGGTGGCGAGACTGTGGAGTAACACATAAAATCATCAATCTGTGTCAACACTACAATCATCCCCATCTTGAATGATGGTTTAAAATGTCAAATGTTAAATGGCTTTAACTTCTTCACCATGATAACTACACTCACCCAGTACCCACATCTGGCATACCACAACTAATGCCCATAACCAGTACTCAATCTGGTACCCACAAATTGGGTACCACAGCTTGGTACTGACTATTGGGGTACACACCATGGTAGCAACACCTCAGGTATCACAACTTTGTACCTATAGCTAGTACCCTAACCCATGACTCTACTTCATACCCAAGGTGCTCAAAACTTAAGTAACTTAGGTTTTGTTGCTCCTTCAACACCAAGTGGAGCCATAAAGACCTCGACCATCTGAAGAATGCCCTTAAACAAGTGACCTTAGTGGTATGTACTTTTTGATGCTTACATAAGACTTGGGTACTGAGTGCAAGACTCAGACCCAAAGCTCACAGGAGGTTGATATAATATAGGCTATATTGTTAATTTGGTTATTCCCTAGCTTAGACTAACCAAATAAAAGTCAGATATATGTTTAACCTTTAAACAATGTTCAATCAATGACATTATAAAACATTAAAAGATTAACATTACGTTTTCATGCATTGCCCTGTGTTATTCCTTGTAGCACAGTCCGTGCTGTTTGAAACCTTCTGACTCTTCCCTGGATGCAGATTCACCCCTCGTCCCATCATCAACTGTGGTTTTCCCATCAGCAGTTTCCAAAACCACATCTTTCCATTTGATCTTTTTTTTTTTTTTGCAGAAAACAGTGAAGCTATTATAACCTAAATCAGTACTTAACTGTGTGGTCAGTTTGTAACGGGAAATCACAACTCATCAGTCACCAACTGACAGTTATATAAAATAGGAACATTTTTCATTCATACAGTATAATGGGAAATGGACATAATAATGTGTGCTATTAAGTTAAGAGACTTGGTTAAGACATTTGCCAGGGATTCAATCCTAACACAACTTTGGCAATAATGTGCTCCAGTAGACATTAACTTTGTATGACTATGATGAAGCAACTGTCGGATACACAGTGAACACAGTATGTTACCCTCATAAAAGTGCTGTTGTGCCTCTTGGAAATCAATTATCCTATATGTTGTTTTATCAAAAAGTTTAATTGACGAGTATTTTCATTTGAGCAATGACTTGATTGACTTTATAGTGAGTGTAACCTGCCTGGAAATGTAAACTTTTTAAGATTAAGCCCATTCACCCCACAAATTTACCATAAAATTCGGTCAGTAAAAGCTCAATAACTATGAGGCCAAATTAAAAATCATCACCAGAGTAAAAAAGAAAGGAAAAGTGATGCAAAAAGGTATTGGAAATTTGTTAATTAAGATTTATTTTTGTTTTTTATTTTTTTATTTTTTTATTCTTGTTATTAAGAGATTTCATCGTTAAAAAATGCCTTTAAAACAAGTGTAGTTCATGGAAAGAATATTTACATTTGTGTTGTCCTGACAATGTCACCCCAAAAATACTAAAGTTTTGACCTTGAAATTAGTCCCTTTTACCAGTTAAGCTAATTACCTAGCATAAGCCTAAATATAATATGTATTAAAAGTTGCTAATTAAGTCAATGACAATATGTAAGGCTCTCAGGACACACCCTTACATAGTCAGCATTAAATAATCAAATCTAGAATTGATTTAGATTTTGAATCTAAATATAAGATGATCTTACTTATTCTTGATTATTTGTTCGTTGTTTCGAGGCAACTTTGTCCAATTGTTTTTGTTGTGGTGAAGATGATGGAGATCAAAACCAAGCTAAAACACTGAGTGAAGGCTCTGGCTGAATGTTACTCTATGTTATGTATTTTGTTAGTCCTCTCAACTTTACAAGGCGAAATATGTAGCTTACATCTTTAGCTAGATGTAATCCTGTGCCCCCTGGTGGACAAAAAGTTTACGTTATTTTAAAAATCGTTTGACTTGAGGGTCTACATTGCAAATGTTAAGGAGCTGATTCTACTAAACCTCTAATGAAGTCTGTACAGTGTGTATGTAGGGTCTTGGTCTTACCCTCAGAGCAGTCCTCCCCAATGAAGCCCTCGTCACAGACACACATCCCGTTCTCACAGCGCCCCTGGTTCTGGCAATCTCCTGGGCAGGTCAGTACGGAGCAGTCCAGGCCGGTGAAACCCTCATAGCACACGCAGTTGCCGTCGACACAGTACCCTCTGTCCATACAGTTCTTGGGACACGTCTTCTCGCTGCAGTCCTCACCGGTGAAACCCTTATGACAAACACACTGTCCATTCACACAGCGACCGCGGCCCTGGCAGTCATTGGGGCAGGTCAGCTCGCCGCAGTCCTTTCCGGTAAAGCCGACGAAACACACGCACTTGCCGTCCATGCACTCTCCGCGTCCCATGCAGTCTTTGGGACAGGTCTTGATGCTGCAGTCCTCCCCAGCGAAGCCTTTGTTGCAAATGCACTGCCCGTTAACACAGCGGCCTCGGTCCTGGCAGTTGTTGGGGCACGAGAGCTCGCTGCAGTCTTCACCTTGGTATCCGTCATCGCACACACATTCTCCGTTAATGCACTGGCCCCGGCTGCTGCAGTTATCAGGGCACGTCAGGGTGGCGCAATCTTCACCTTCAAATCCTGGATCACAGATGCACTTCCCGTTGAAGCAGTGGCCTCTCTCGTTGCAGTTTTTGGGACAGGTGAGCTTCGAGCAGTCCTCCCCACTGTAGCCGGTCTGACACACACACTGGCCATTCACACACATGCCACGGTTGTTACAGTTGCCGGGACAAGTAAGCTCGCCGCAGTCCTCTCCACTGTAGCCCTCATCACAGTAGCAAGTGCCGTTGATGCAGCGTCCTCGGTCGTAGCAGTCGTTTGGACAGATGAGTTCGGAGCAGTCGAAGCCCGTCCACGGATGGTCACAAACACACTCGTCTTCCACGCAGCGTCCACGGTCCAGGCAGTTGTTGAGGCAGTTGGTATCGGAACAGTCTTCACCGATAAAGCCTTCCTCGCAGAGGCAGGCCCCGTCGATGCAGTGGCCATAGTCACCGCAGTCAATCATGCAGACCTCAATAGCGCAGTCGTCCCCACCAAAGCCCTCAAAGCATTCACATTTGCCATCCACACAGCGGCCCTGGTCTTGGCAGTCGTTGGGACACTCGGGCTCAGTGCAGTTGGGGCCCCTCCACCCGCTTTCACACACACAGCTGCAGGTGTCCGTGCTCCAGTTCCCACGTCCATTACAGTAGGGCTTAGTGGACACCTCACCTGGAGGACGGCAAGAAAGGACAAAAGAAGTTTTTTTCTACACTACTTCATTGGGATCTTAAGTTGTTCAGTAAAACCGTGCATGCTAAAGCAAAGTCCAGCCTCATAGCCGCATCAGACCACCTATAGAGTAGTATAAAGTATGTAGTGATCAGACAAAGGTGCAGTTGGGATTTAAATGTAAAGAAAAGAAAGAAATTGTTGATGCAAACTGGGTTGTTGTTTGTGGAGAGGTAGCACTTGTCTGTCTTCTCGAGCTGAACTTTTGGACATTTGTTGAAGTAGTTCGTTTTACTTTCAAGACAAGAATCTATGTTTTAACCAATCAGTGTTTTGTCACCACCCTTTTACCAACAGTATGAAGTAAGTATATGACTAATTTCTTAACATTCAGATTGCCTCTGTGTTCAGTGTAATTTTGACAGAGTGACTTTAGAGGATCTTGTAGGTGTTTATCTTCATTTGAGGGTCAGAAAAACACAGGGGATGCAGTTCAATATAAAGTTAATGAGACTGGTCGCATTTAAAAGGATGAATGCCGACTGTTGGTTCTGACAAACCAGATGTATTAAGGACCTGTGAAGTAACCACTCGATAATATTGTACCTGGTAACAAACAATGAATACTGAATTGGAATAATGATTTGAAGCAATTATCACATTCATGCAGATTTTTACACATAGCAAAATGAATGGAGGCCTAAAAATGGTGGGAAGGCAATCTTTTGAAGTTGTACTTGCTTTGGAAAATAGGCTGGCAGTAATATAAAATACAACCAATTTGTACTCTGTGGTTTCAAATAAGCAAAACCATTTCTAGGGTCTTTTAAAAAAAATATTACCTGGGGCAGCTTTTGAAATGGAGCTGGAAATATGTGACCTTTCTACTCACAAAATCCAATTTGCTGGATGCACTCTCGAGTCGACTGCATGCATAGTGAACTATAAACCCACTGCCATTATAGCGCCTTAATTACAGTAGAACTGCATGTACAGTAAAAGGCGTGGAGCTACCTGTAACTTGAGCCCCACAGCAGCCTGCTCCACTGCTGCACTGCTCCCTCAGAGTAGACAGCTCCGACTCCAGCATCTCCAGCCTGTTCAGGATGTCTTTGATGTCCGGCAGCTGGTTGTCGCAGCCGCACGCCTGCTTGGGGATGTTAATGCGGTGGGTGAAAACGATCTGATTGTCTCCGTCCACCGTGTGCTCCATGTGCTCCGTGTTCTGCATGTCCATTGGGGCATTCTTGTGTTTGAGGTCGGCGCCTCCGGGCGAGTCGAGGTCCACGGAGCAGAGGGAGGTGGAGGGGACGTTGATGTTATACACATGGTTGAACACTACTGGCTGGTCGGGGTGGGGCAGGGTGAGGTTCTCCTGGGTTTTCTTGGGCATCAGAGCCTCTCGGCGGTGGCGGATCACCTTCTTGACCAGGCCAGCAGTGGAGAGCTGGAGGATCAGGGCCGCGGTCACACAACCCAAGAGGAAGCCTTTCATCCCCATGATGACACCCTGGCACTGCAGCTTCTGAGCAAGTAGCAGCTCTGTGTAGAACTATCAAAGAGGTGTTCTTGTCCTAAGTCCTGGAGTAAAAGAAGAAACAAAGGATTAAAACATGAAACGATGATTGATTCGTCATTTTTGTTTTGACATGTACACACAACTTTGTCATTTAGGAAGGAAACAGCTGGATGCAGCACAACCACCTGCACCAAACTCTGCTGGATGTTCACCTTTGTGATTTGCCCTTGCCATTCTGGATAGACTCAACAACATCACACCCACACATACAGCCACACCGCGGACCATGGCTGGAGTGAAATATGATAGTATCCCACTAAAAAGCAATTAACCTTCTTCTGTTGCCCCTAACAAAAGACCACCTCCAATCCGGTTGCTGCCTCTGACCCATTTTAGCCCCTCAGCTCCCAGCGGAGGAGACACACACTTAGCGGATGTCATTGTGGCATTCTTTTCCACAATTCCTTCGAGGGCCGAGAGCGGCAATTACTACAGGGGGGCGGTGTGTGACCTTGGGGATCTATGCGAAGCGCCGCGTTGAGGCAGGTTGCTAACAGCCCTCTGCAACACCTGCATTTCAAGGGGAGCCTCCTCTTTTCTCTGCAGCCTGGACCACAACCCAGAGCTGACAGATTAATACCGGTGTATGGCTAAACCATCTGTGGGCTTCCTGTGAAAAGCGCAAAGGGTCTGCACTAACTTCCATGCTACTCTCACAAAAACAAGCAGGTCAGCATTCCCACACTGCCACTGGCTTTTAGTTTTAGTTCTGTAACATGAGTCTTTTAAAATGAGTCTGCTGCAAAAACATGCTAAGGCTGTGGAACTTAATCCTTAAAACCTGATGTTTTTGTACCGTTTAATCTTACATACACAGGTTGGTCTAAAGTGTGCTTTTGCTGCATGTAAATCTGTGGCATCTTATGTTATAACGACTGAGTCTTGAAGCTTTTCGTTTCTCATGATGAGAGACAAACTGTTGGTACGGAAACCAACAAAACAGCGAACACAGATCCTGTGCACAGCAACAGTGGAGGACTTCTTTTTTCCCAGTGCCTGGCTCAGACTGAGTTTATATAATTGCATTTTTTACCACACCTTGTCAAAGATGCTGACACTGATCGTTTCCTACCTCTAATAACACCGGAGTGTGTGTCTTGGCTGTTTTAAAGGTTAACAGCAGCTGTTAGTGGCCGACATGAAAATGTCTGGATAAGCAGACAGGAAAATGCATGATTGTGCATAACGTATTCCAAAACCTGAGGTGGAATATGTATGAAGGTGGTTTAATTTTCTCCACTACACCTGACATAGTCGCACTGATGTGGGGTTGGATGTCTTCGCTGGCCGTTTCCATACACCCAGGCTGACAGTCAGCAGGTAACGTTTTTCAGGAAGAGGCGCTTGGTCTCTTCATCCCGGCCTGACGTGTGATTAGGCAAGCTGACAGATGAGCTCAGCTTGGAGGGATCCCACGGCTTCACCCCCCCAAGCCACCCTGATTAGACAGGCAGGGATGAGCGCCTCCATGATGGGTACACTGTAAAAGTGCTAATGTAGCTTGCTGATGGGAGCGCTGAGGATGTGGGCCCTCAGGGGTCCAAAAAAGCCCCCCCACCCACTGCATCACCATCCTCCTGTCTCACACTGTGCCACGCGTACATGCACATCCACGCACACACCAATACAGTCACACTGCTGTGCCCAAGCATCACAAACTAGGGATTAAATCAACAAAATAGCCAGAAAATTGCTTTGAGTTGCTGCTAAGGTTTTAGTTCTGGGCGGATGGTTGGCTTTCTCACTTTGAAGGCTGGCTGCTCTCCACATGGACCTCTGAGCAAAACCAACCCCTGAGAGACCAAAGCGGGCTTTGTGTGAGAATCTGTGGCTCTGGCGAAACTCGGCTTTACTCAGAAATTAGATGAAGAGAAGAAACTTCCACAGAGAAATATTTTGATTTGATCTTTTCTCCTCTTAGCTGCCATCTTCTGCTTTTTAATATGAAGCCAGATGATCACAATGAGAGAATCTGAGTGTGACCCTGAGAAACACAGAGCTGATCCCTCTGTCTGGATTTCCTTCATGGGCACCCTGTGGCCCTGGCACTATGCTAATGCAGCTGGTTGCTGGCACTGTAGACACGGACTTGATACAATCTGACTGCTGCTGCTTTGTTATTCCTTCACTTGGTTTTGCTCTATAGTTAGCTTCTCAAACAGCAACAAAGCTTGTTGCCCGCCTCGCAGTCGAATGTGAGGTGAATTTTACCAGGGGAGACCTGCTGGCACACACGCACTCGGTGCAACTGATCTAAATGACCCTGTGGTGAATGAGCACTACGGAAACACTTGAAGTTTTATACCTCACACTGTGGAAATCTGGAGAGGCTTTAAGTTGGGGTCTGTTTTGAAAGTGATTGGATCTGTCGCTGTCAGAAATTAATTTTATGGTGTTTCGGAAAAACTATTGTTAGTACTTTTTATGAACAAGGCATCCTAACTAAGCATGAACCAACAAGACAACCAATATACTGTGCTGGCCTTTATTTACCTAAACTGCAGAAGAAGTTGACATGACTCTGAAGGAATGTGAGGCAGACCTGTATTAGAGGCAGGCCTTTATTTCTGATTGTTTGGCAGGGCAAACTGAGGCTTCAAACAGGATCTGGAGTGGATAAAAACCATAGACTGTAGACATACAGGCGCGACGTCCCACACTGGTGACTCACATTTTAAAGCTAGGAGTGTAGAACGTCGCCATGTTGGTTGTTTGGAGCCACAATTGACCATATTTGGATATGAAGGGAGGAGTGAGGAGGTGGGTCTGACCCTTGAATCCAACGTTGCTGCCCAATTTGTGTGAGACTCCACTTCAGCACTGCTCTCATTGGAGATCAGACCTGTCATTCAAACTAACCACGCCCCTAAATCTTTCTCTTTTTGAAGCCTAATATCTATGAAATGATTTTCAGATGGACCACCAGATCACTGAGAAGAGTTTGACTTTAGCTCATGACATCAGAATAACAAATGACAATTTTTGAATTGAAGTCATTGAGTTTTTTCAAGCCAGCCTCCAGTGGCCAGTGGGAGTATTGCACTTTTTTGCATTTCTGCATTGGCTTAATTTTTGAGACCGACTTGCTTTGTCTTTTTAAATTGTCAAATATTTGTTGGTGAATTGTATATATATTTTACTTACTTTCTTGATCTGTAATTAAGCACCAGTTTGTGTCAACCACCACTAGTATTAGAAACTAACTCAATAAATAATAACTTAATAACTAATATACTTTTGTCATCCAAAATAAAGTAAAATTAACACTTTTGATGTGTTAACCTAACACACATTTTCAGGACTTTTTATTGAAAACCAAAAAAATGCTTCAATAGTGTCTCTGAACATTCAAGTGTTGCACTTGGTTGTTAAAGTCAGATTGCAGGATTTCTTTCATATAAATGAATGTTTGCTACACATTGGAATTGTCCATGAAACATTTCTGATACAGCAAATAAAAAAGAAACAACACTGAGAGGAAGCTGAGTTACCATGATGCTGTAATTACTCTCACTGCCAGAAGAGACCAAGTTGTGCAGTCATATGCCAAAGAGGTAGGTGGTATTTAGCATCTTTCAGCTTGTAGGTCGGATTTTACTGTCAGATTTTACAGGTAAGGTAAGCTAGTAGCTAACCTTAGCTCGCAGCTAACCTTACCAATAATGTAACAACTTATTACATTATTGAAAAGTCCTTACTTTACTTCCTGTATTACATTTAAAATTGACAAAATTCTGATGTTATTGACAGGTGTTGTGATATTGGCCATTATTACATTATTGGTTGCTACAGTGGAGACAAAGCAAATCTCTTAACGTTGGTTTCTGAAAGGTACAACTCAAATAGATGTTACACTATCCTGTATCCAAATTGCAAAACTATCCAACCACCTGATATGTACAAACTAGAGATCCTGCTTGAACGTCTTGAAGAGACCACCCAACATGTTTGCTCTAGTGCTGCCTGGACAAGTATATTCCAGCCTTGAGAGGAACAAGAGGTCATTTTAAGTGTGACTAAACGACCAGTGGTTCCTTTTCTCTGGTTCGGACATTGTAATTAAAACATGTCTTTAAAGCTGACAGTAAAAAAATGCACATAGGCCAGAAGAAGAAGCTGTGACATTTAAAGAAGTGTCTCTTTACACCCCTGACTTTCCTCTTAGTGTAATGAAAGAAACACAGTATCTCTAACAGGTGAAGCATTACTAGCTCCCAAAGCGATGGGAGTTTCTTATAGTTGCTGCCAACCTTATCCAGAACTATATTCCACTGTAAATCAAAAGATTTTCCTTCGTTCATTCATCCACTTCAATATTTTCTTAAAGGAGGACCAGGAGGATCAAGATGAGATGAAACACTGAATATGTTGTATTACAGCTGCTGATCTTGTTTCCATGTGGATCTCCTGGTTGGATGATGACATCACCAGTGTTATCCTTTTCCTCCTACAGTCCATTTTTCACTTCCTTCAGTCACAAGTTTATTTTCAGGTTTAATGATTGATGATCAGACTTTTCAGAACTTTTAAACTCAGCCCAGCCCCTTGGTGACTTCACTTAATCGTCTTTGTCGCCCACCTTTGCTGAGGGCTCCTCGTATGGCAGGGCTACGATAAATCTGAACAGAAAAGTATGACTCTGTAAGCATTCAGTGGTGGTTATCTGCAGAGTCCTTCTGAGGAGAAAATGCAATTTGTAGTGGCACAAAAGAAAGGCAAGTGTTATCAGTCTGTGCAGTGTGTGGCGTGTTTTTTTTATTTATTTATTTATCTTTTTCAAAAAGCCGACCAGCATGGAAGTGCAGTCAAAGCTTCGTATGGGAGGGAAAAGAAAGACTAACTAACTATCAGCGGGTGATGGCAGCGACGTGAGCAGACAACGCGGCATCTGTCTGATAACTCGACAACAAACAAACTGAATAATGAAGCGGCATGCCCCACTTGGTGTGTAAAAGGCTGTAAATATTCAATGACTACAACTACAACTCAAGTCCCAGGACTGTATGTTAAACAGGTCTGATAGGATGCACATGCTTTCTTTTCATTTCTGAAGAATTTATCAAGCTTGCGTAGTTTTGTAGGTCACCCATGACAAAAACTCAGCTTGCTTTCTTTGGCACAGAATCCAAATCTGGGTCGCTGGTGTAAGGACTGAATGAGGGGGTTATTGTCCGGGGCTCTTTTCACCTTGAGATACTATCGCACTGTAACGGGGGGCGGGAAATGACCAGTGAAATGCCCTCAAGTCATGGACACTCGATGCCGTGTCAGGAATCATGAATTAAACTTTTTTTTATGCCTCTTCCACAACAAGAGCCACAAACCCAGAAGAAAAAATTAAATCTGCTGATAAACATATTTATCACAATCAACCTGCCTTCAAGTTGGAGGAAATCACCCACATTCCACGAACATTAACTCGAGCAGGTGAGTATTGATTCCTCCAAGGTCGTAGGCAGAGAGATGGCGAGCTGCTGAGGACAGCACTACGCCCGTGAGTTATAATCATCAAACGCAGAAATGAATTTCCAGGAAGCGGCGTAGCTCGAGTCAACTGCTCGATGCGCGATCGATGGTGCGGTTGTTGCTGCTGCTCAGAAAAAGGTTTTTCAAATTTTATCACCTCACGCTCTGGGAGACACACGACGTCTTTCTGTTTCTGCCTCTTTTTTATGACCCGCCTGTTGTGCTGAACCACACGAAACTCCAGACGGTGGAATACAGAAGTAAACTGCTCGCTTAATGGCCAAAGACATGTAATGCTAGAAGACATCAGCAAGCAGTTTCTGTGTGTGTGTGTGTGTGTGTGTCACTGTGATGGAGTCAGGCCATGACATCAGGACACAGCTAATTGGCTAAAGACAGGCCTCTCCTCAGTCTGTGCCTTCCAGCTTCTGTCTCATCTGGCAGATCCATGTTTCAGAGGCAGGTTAGGTTCAGTAGGTCACCGCACACTTCACACACCAACACACATAACCATCCATAACCAGTCTGAGCTTCCTGTTGTGTCAGAGAGGGCACTCATATTACTGGAGCAGCATGCTTTATGCTGCAAACAACCTGATATTTTTATACTGTGCTCAGCGCCCACCCAGACTATCACAGCACCTCTCCCCTCCCCCAGCTCTACGTAGCATTTTAGCATCTTTCAGCTTGTTGGTTTGTTTTGACTGCTGCACTTTACAGACACAGGCAACAACCAGTTCAAGACCAAAGTCGAGCATTTAGCATTGGTGGAGGCAAAACAAAGCTAAAACAAAGGGAGAGTGAATATTGGATGTTTGCCTGATTTGAACTGAATGTTAATGTTGCTTCTGTCTTTGCTAACACAATGAAGTCCAGTTGTGTACTTTTATTTTTCATGACAATAAACTGAGTATCTTTGTGGTTTGGGCTGGTAGATGGACCAAATAAAGAAGTTTGTTACGTATTACAAACGTGATAACTGTTTACTACCGTATTTTCTGGACTATAAGCCGCTACTTTTTTCCGACGCTTTGAACCCTGTGGCTTAAACACCGGTGTGGCTCAGTATCAGGGGCTAGTTAAGCTAGTTAGCTTTTTACAAGCTAGAAAAATCCGTGCCGCCGATACATTTAGCCTTGCACATCAGACCTGGTCAGAGTGGACCACATGAAACTGTTTAAATAAATTCAGTAGTGGCGTATAGACAGGTGCGCTCAATAGTCCGGAAAATATGGTAAATGATCTTCATTTTCTGATATAAACATCAATCAAACAACAGATGATACAATCAACAGAACCAAGAGGGGTGACTGCAAAGAGTAAACAGCACACATTTGTATAAAAGATGCATGTAACCATAGCGACATCACCCATCGTTTGTGGACTTGTGTTCTGAACCCTAGAGTTTGACTTCTAGCCACTGCCCTCTTTGTTTTTTTGGGGGGTTTTTTGAGCCAAAAGTGACCATATTTGGAGGAGAGGGAGGAGCTGGGGTGGAGCAACAACACCCACCTGTGACTCAGAGCTGCCACACCCTTAATTATTCATGATTTTAAGCCTTATTATTAATTAAAACAGGTGAGATGAAAATTCACAATTGTCATGAATAAGGACATTATCAATAAAAACCAAAACCAAGCCTTTTACACAGGTTTAAACGTGTTTGTTCTTGCTGTAAAGATGGATATTTTAACAAGTACATTACTAGTATACTTTTAAGAAAATGAAAATATTTGGCAGCTCAAACACAAACAAAAACTAAAGAATCAGCGACAACCCCCACATATTTGTGAAGTCTTGTTTGCTGTTTTCTGTGGGGAATTTCAATTCAGTCTTCAGACGTCTTGACTTTCTTAATGCTTTCCTCCCTTCTTGTTTAAGATGTGACAGTTTGAGACAGCCAGACTGTGCAGCCAGTACGTTTAATGTTTGAAACTTTGGAGAATAAAATCTTCCCATTCCTTCTCACACCAAACAAATCTGACTGAAGGCACTGACATGAAATCAATGAAGCATATCAATATTTTCATTACTACTCTCTCTCTCTCTGCTATCTTTATTTCCCACATGGTAAAAAAACAATAAATAAATCATAATTTGACTTGCTAAACAGGAATGAAATGGGGAATACGCGCTTTTTTTTTTTTTGATGGATGTAAAGAGGACTGGTTTCATCAAACCGAGGCTGCGCTCATTGGCACTCTCCGCTGTGACCCCATTGGATCTGATGACACAGATAGTGGGGGAGTGGTGGGGGTTAGTGTGTTCGTGGCTGATAAGGTGGATGGGGGGTGGGGGGAAGCTGGATCTGAGATACCGGCAGAAACACTTATCTGGATGCTGGGAGAGAGTGCTCTGCCAGCACTGAGCCCTATCACACTCGCCGGAGTGATTTGGAGCCAGAGTTGACATGTTTGACTGATACGGCCCCAAAAAACTATTTCTTCAACCAAAACCAATTTCTGACTTTGACACCACAAAGATACGGAGAAAACGAATGTTGACGAGCGCTCGTTGGGTCAATTGTACAGCAGATCACAATGCAGTTTTTACAGCGTCGCCGTGCGGCCCATCAATATTCTTTATGGCTCTTCCCCTGCAGAGAGCCTCTTGCCGTCTTGCGCTGCCGTTCTCACTGGGTCCAGATGGAGAGGTTGGATGCAAGTCATTGTTCATGAGCTTTTTAACATGCCGGGCGCTGGTGACCTACTGTTTATTAGCCTAACCCCTGTGTGGTTGCGGAGGCTTGGCAGCCTCGTGTGCGCAGCCTTTACAGCGCATCCACCTGCTGTTTTCTCCAGACACTTGTAATCGTACGGCTCCCCGTTCCACCTACTTTCTATCCTCAGCTTTCACGCTGCTCCGCCATTACTATAAAAATCTGACGCGCACCCGGCTGTGTCGTAATGCTACACACAGGTATTGATGTCGACTTCTGGGGCTCGTCTTAATTTACCATGTAACTAACACCTCCCCTCTCAGGTAGTCGGCTGCAAGGTGAGAACTCAATCTCTTTGTGATCTCAGAGGAGCTGTGACTGGTTTATTTTGCAGGACTGTCACTGCGCCATTAGTTTCAGTAGAGGACCAGTTGTTCAGCATATTTCATTAGTGTTCCAGCTGTGGTGGAGGCACAGCATTGAATTGATTCAAGACAAAGTGGCTGATGTAGGTTTGTGTCTGAGGGGTGGCTTTTACCACAGTTACAGTGACGCATGACTTTATCAAAATGTGACTCATATAGATGTGTATTTTGTGTCACGCTATGAGGCAGGAGAGTATATGTGTTCAATGGGATTTATATGAGCACTGTGTTTACATTTTTATTTGTAGTAGATTTGTGAGAAAAGCAGTAATTAAAACTTCATGTGGAGACATTTGACCAGATTTGACCCATAAACTGTGATTATTACAAAAATTACAGCTGTAATTTTACACATTTTTCCATTGACACACAGAATTACAAAGATTTACTGTGACTTTAATCGTCTAATTCAATGTAACACAAAAAACACAACTGTAAATAACCAAGAAATTTCTAAAATGTGTTTTGTATAAAAAGACTTGATAACAACTTTGTCATATATTTTTTCTAAAGAATTACATTGTTACTTGACAAATAGTTTGCATAATTATGGAAGTTTTATCAGTTATGTTGTTTTAACCCATGTAAATGGCCTTCATTAAACTATTAGAGCTAAAAACTGTTTTAATGCTTGACAGTAACTGTATTTTTATAGGTTGGTGGATATTTTTAGTTCCCTAGCTTCTGGTAAATATTTTTTTTATGTTGTTTATTTTATTTTATTTTATTTTTTACAGTGCAGTCACTGTTTCCTCAGTAGCACTGGCAGCAGATGTAACAGAGCAGTCTGGAAATTCAGTCTGTGACCCACATCCTTTTAGCACCAAAGGAAACCATTTTTAATTTAGAGAACAGAAACCGTCTTTTTCTGTGAGGAGTATGTTGGATGTTTGAGCTGCACAGTGACTAGAACTAGAAGTCAGACATTGCTGAGTAGACATGTAGAGGGTTTACAGCGCCTTTCAAAGACCGAGTGTTTCAGCACTTTGCACTGGAGGTTTATTAGTTACGTCCATTCAAGCAGGATGGAAAGGATTTTTTTCTCTCTACCAGAAATGGAAGCAAGCATGTTGGCTGTGATACCCGGACATCTGTTTGTCCTTGTCTGCGATGAAAGCCTGAAGCGTGTTGCGTGTCCAAATTGGGAGTGCCTTCCATTCAGACACTTGTATGAGCCTAATGACCCCGGTCCCCGGGGTCGGCTCTTCATTGGCTTCCCCGTTTTTTTTTACCATTTTCCCCAATTTAAATTGTCTCCCCTCTCTCAAAAGGGCCCCCATCTTGTTCCAAGAACATTATGGCTCATGCATTCCAATGTGCGAGGTCACCGGTGGAGGCAAAGTGTCAGAGCGAAGTGTCTACCACATGTGTTCGTCTATTGGCTGCCTCCAATGAAGGACCGGGCAATACAAAGGCATCCCGGATCCCACAGCTCCAAGACTTCCACTCTTTTCTCATTGCACATTAGCATCGGAGGAACATTAAAAACCATCTGGGATGGTTAAAACACTGGATGTCTTTGAGGGGGGTCTTTGTTCTTTGGTGATGACTAATCTGACTGGGCTTGACTGAGAGACAGGAAAATACTGTGAGGGCTTTTGTGGGTAATTGCTGTAAATTCCAAGCCTGACAAATATTTATTTGAACTCAAAACAAGTGGTCGAAAAAGAAGGCAAAGGACTGTTAAATGGGATCGTTTAGTCAAGCATTTGCAATCAAGAAAACTATCTTCCGATTTTCCTCATTAGCAGAATGATATAAGATGACGTTAGCTCAGAAGTTTAAGTTTATCTTCTCTCACACAATGAGTCATATTTCAAATACACTGGCAAGCGAGTTGCTCACAAATTTGGTGACATCATAAAGGAGTCTACAGCCATGCTAACAGCTTTGCGTAGCTGGAACTTCAACATGCTCACAATGACAATACTATGTGGACGTTAAGCAGGTCTAATATCTTAGCTTAGCCTGTTAGCATGCTAACCCTTGTGAATTTGTACAAATGCCCACTCCAGCAAAGAAGGATGGGAAGGTAGAATTTGACCTGATAGTACCTAACAGACGGTCGTATCACCAAAGTCATCCTCTGGGAGTCGTGAGTCTGTACAGAAACCAGTTTACTGTCTGTACTTTCTTTACTTTACTATGAGACATATTGGGAACCATCTGGACCACAGGTGATAAAACTGTCAGGACAACACGGCCCAGGTGGGACTATCTGAAGATGTACGTTATGTCAATCTGTCCTTAACTCCCGTGAGCACCACGATTTCGAAAACCAGCAAGACAGCTCACCAGAAACCAGCGATGATGCTGAAGGAGAGAGAGAAAAACAAGGAGCAGCAGTCTGGATCAGCCTGAATTAAGTCTAACCAAAACATGTCTCCTGAGTCCTGCCCAGCGTGGGTCATCATGAATACCCACGATTATTGTTTGCTCTCAATCACCAGTGGAGGAGCTAAGTGGGGTTAAAGACAGTCACCCTCTCATAGAGCTTTGTACGGCATGGAGCGTTGGGAACTAACAGCTGTCCAAACAAAGGCCTGTTTCCCACTCGTTATGCCGAGTGTCACTGTTGGTGGCTGGTTGTACGCGTAGCCAAAGCATCATGAAACATTAATGTGCCGAGCCTGCGCTGTCACCTATAATCACACAGCACTCAGAGGTAGTCAGTATGCGAGCACAAACCCATGTTTGACATGTTCGTGGAAATACATTTCAGATGGATTCAGAAGCCTGCGGTGAACCTGAAGTCACAGCCAGCCTCCTTTCACTGCGTCTGCATCTCCTCATCATACACAATTACCATCCAGCAGGCGCTGGCCCTGGTATCCTGTGGGTCTGCTCCATCACAGCCCACCTCACTTCTCCACACCCACTCCTCCCTCCCTCTCCTCAACCACTCACCCTCTCTCTCTCTCTACATTGACTTTTTCAATATCAGCCGCCGTGAGGATGTGATTTTTCCTCAAACAGCTTCAGGGGTGTACAGGCTAAATCTGTGAAACCTGCAATAAATCCGTCGCTTTAAAGAACAGCTAACCCACCATGAAGAATTTCATCAGCTCTCAGAGGAGAATCCCACTGTGGTCAAAATACAAACTTTAAAGTGATACATGTGAGATGATTTTGAGTGCAGAAAATGCACATTTATTCTCTGACAAATGAGCAGTACAATACGCTCATGTTTAGTTCAATACACTCCTGAGTTTTGTTACTGGCAGCATATATTAGTTCTATAGATAATGCAGAGTAACTGATAATTGTGCTGACTCAGTAATCTAAGGTATGACTCTCTTTTATGTATGCTACCATTACAAAAAATGTTTTTACATTTATCCCATTACAGTGACTATAGACGTGAATGTTTAACAAAAGTTAACATATTTTTCGAGAAACAAATCCAACTGGCATCAATCAAGAAATCTTCTGATCTATCAAACATCCTTCAGAGAGTGTGTTTGCCTTTGTGCCATCTCCTCATGAGACCCAAACGATGAACAAATGAAGCTGACCTGCGGGATGGACGACTGGGAAGCACATGGTGATGAACAGTCAGTGTGTGTGTGTGTGTGTGTGTGTGTGAGAGACTGCCACTTTACAGCCAGCAGTGTGTATGCTGGATATCTGGGAGAGGAACCAACCAGCAGCATCTAATGCAGAGCAGCTGTCTGTCTCCTGGGTTACACAAGCCTACTGTCTGCTGGCAACCATAAAGTGTACAGCTGGACCTACTCCGGCGAGCGGCGCACACACACACATACACACACACACACACACTATCCCTACCCATCTCTGCTCCGCTGTGCCATCAGACTACAAACTCAGCATCAGCCCTAATGCAAGCAGAATAATTTAGCAGATCATCACAGCCCTCCATCTCTGAAGACATCACTCGTTTCATTTTACCTGCCCTCTGCTAGTAAATACAAAAACAGCCAGCAGCAGGAAAAAAAAAACTTTTCACAATAAAAGGTAATTGGCACCCAGGTGCATGTAGTAAAGAGCAAAATGAAGCCAAGTCTCTGAAGTCTGGTCTTATAAAACATCAGGAGGAATTACAGTAGCTGCTTTGATGAATGGAAACTCATTCATTTATTGACACATTCTTCATTTTGGATTATAACAATTAATTCAACACTGCTACAAACACATTAATTTAAAGATATTCAACATGCATGAATCTGAAATGTTGATTGTCTTGTCAAACGGGAGAGTTTAGAAAACACAAGTAAATCCACAAACTCTTAGATTTACAGCAATTATTAGAGTGGCTTTTAAAAAAATCACTAAAACAAGAAGAAATCCTTCACAAAGTTTAAATACAAACTCATATAAAAGCAGGAACGAGCTGAGAGAAAGAGTTGTTGTTATAAAGTTGTCGAGCTCACCGATTTAAATCTGAATAGTCTTAATTAGCCGAGGTAATCAGCCCATTCATCCTGCTCCCATTCATTCAAACACAGGTAAAGAAGGTGACTTACCTCGTGCACAGTGCTCGCAGCCTCTCCACTAATGAGAAAAATCTAAGCAGAAAGCAGCGTTGAAAAGAGTCTTATCAGCCAGCCCCCGACAAATGTTCTCACCGGTCTGTATCTCTCAGAGCGTTGACAGCTCTGTCATCTTCCCTCTTCCCTCTGTTCTCTTTGAGTGTTTACTCGAGTCTACCTAGAGAGCCGGCTGATGTTGTGCAGCCAGTGAGGAGAGAGAGAGGAGAGAGAGGGAGTGAAAGAGAGAATTCCCTTTCTCTTAAACAGTAGACCCTCTGCGGTCAGACTCCACTCCCACCTACTGCTCTCTTAAATGCCCCACCGCCCCCTCCCCACCCATTCACCCTCTCCACAGCATTGTGACTGAAAGCGAAGG
>OOFC01048537.1:0-11311 GCA_900323345.1 Pseudochromis fuscus
GTATATGTATGTATGTATGTATGTGTATATATGTGTATGTGTATATGTATATATGTGTATATATGTATATGTGTATGTGTGTATGTATATATGTGTGTATTTATACATATATGTATATATGTCTATATATGTATATGTATATATGTATGTGTATATATATGTATATGTATATATGTATGTATATATGTATATATGTATACATATGTGTATATATGTGTATGTGTATGTATGTGTATATATATGTGTATGTGTATGTATGTGTGTATATATATATACGTATATATATGTGTGTGCATATATATATACGTATATATATATATATATATATATACGTATATATATATTAAACAGTCTAACAGTGTTGATATGTTGATAGTTCAACATATCAACACTGTAAACATGTTTCCCAACTCACAGAGACAATGGAGGTACTTCCAAGGGTCTTTGTCTAAAGTATTTACGAGCAGATTTACAGGTCCTGTAATGAGCACAATTAAAGTTTATGTTCCTCAGAGCAGTATGGAACATGTTCAACTGGGACGCATTTGCATTGCAGTGTAAGCTATTCTGCGTTTTTAAGCGTTTTTAACAGCTCTTCGTTTTTCTTCGCCATAAATGTGGCAACGATTTCAGGAAGAAAGGTGGAAGAAAGAGTAAAAAGTGGTTTTAGCTACAGCCATGTCCTATCAAGAATAAACCTTCTAGAAGAGAATGAAAGGATGATTTTTCTTTCAGTGGATGGAAGTCTCTCACCAAGACAGCTACTCAGTGCAAAGGTTTTACATAAAGTGAACCATTTTTGAAAAATTTCCATTTATCACAATTCAGTGTGTACAACCGATGTTTGAGTGTGTTTGTACCTGGGTTTCTGGGTCAGCAGATGCACCTCATAAATATTTTTTTTTCCCTCACGTGGCAAGTTAAGATCAGTCTGCGTTAGTTTTCCAACTGAAAATGTAGAAAATGCACCACTGTGTCATTATTTTGGCAGTCTAGAATAAAAATAAACTTGTAAGTTTGCTCAGATTGATCTATCAATCAGCCTGTCTGCAGAGAGCTCTGCTTGTTGTCCTGGCTGATAAGTGCAGAGGAGGGAGAGGAGTGGGGAATGAGTCTGGGTCTGGATCCCTCCTCATCTCAGGAATGCGTACAGGTTCCTCTCCAAAAGTGCTGACGTCAGGAGTGGCCTTGGATTAAAAACAGCCAGTTCATAATAAAAGCAGTGAGCAGATAGACTGCATTATACAGCTGGACTGCTTAAATAATAACAGACTACCAGTACTCACACAAGTAAACTGTATGATGAGACAGTTCATTTGTAGGGTTGAACAAAGGTATTAAATAGCTGTGTGGAAAATAGTGTGTAATGTTGCAGTGTTAGAAATCAGTAATTCACTGTCCACTGCATTAGGACTTTTATCATTTTCTTCGAGTTGCCTTTTCCTAAAAAATCCCCAGGATCCCAAAGACCAACATGGACTGAGGAGACACTTTTAATTGAGAGTGGTTTTGTGCTGAATAAAATTTGTCAAGCAAATTCGTAGTTTAGTCCTCTGTATAATGGAGATAATTGTTTATAAAAACAAACACAAAAAAATGGCAGACTTCTGGTCATGGTGGCCATGTAACAAGTCATGTTTTTTGACCCCTGTGCTGTTTGTGCTATGTTTTTCTACACATGTATATTCTAAGAACTGAGAACTTGAGACGTATCAGCCTTTTCAGTTCTGACCTTAAAATTGTCTGTAAATTATTAGCAAGGTGGATTCAAAAAAATTCTTCCTGACATAATAAATAAAGATCAGGATGGCTTTGTTAGGGGGAGACTAACAAATCAAGTGGATGTAATCGTGGAACTCAATCCCATAGGCAGGAAGCGAGTATCTGTACTGTACAAACTGATGCAACAAATAAAACCTATGCAGTGGGAAAAAACAAAAAATACTTGGGAAAATGATATGGGTGTTGTTTTTTCAGATGAGGAGTGGAAGTTTTGTTTGAGACGTATATATAGTTCCTCTCTTTGCATTCGTCATGGTCTAATACAGTTTGAAGTACTCCACTGCCTCCATTATGCAAAAGAGAAGCTGGCAAGAATTTTCCCAGGAGTAGACCCAACTTGCCCGAGATGCAACCATAGCCCAGCCTCAGAAGGCCGTACGCTTTGGTTCTGTTCATGTCTGGACACTTATTGGAGTAATATATTTCAGGTATTGTCTCAAATTTGTGGTCAAGATCTAACTTCGGATCTGAAAATAGGTATTTTTGGAATAACACCCCATGTCCAGGTAAATCAATTTCAGTCAAATGCTGTCACATTCATTACATTACTCGCCCGTAGACTGATTTTTTTTCATTGGAAATCAGATAAGACGCCATCATTTTCTCAGTGGTTAAAGGAGGTGGTCTCTTTTCTACCTTTGGAAAAGCTCAGATATCGACTATTATCACCACAATGGAAATTTTCTGTTTCTTGGAAACCCTTTGTAGAATATGTACAACGTTTTACTTTTGATGTATAATTGATTGTACATTTATTTGGAAGATTCCTGTCCCTTTTGTTTGTTTGTTTGTTTGTTTTCTTATTGTTATTGTTTTTTGCTTATTGTTCTTGCTTACTGTATTGTGTGTGAGCCAGAAGAGGGGGGTGGGAATATTGTATTATGCTATGCAAAAACATTGTACTGTTAAAATTGTTGTGAAACTGATAAATAATAATTAAAAAAAACAGGAAAGGGATATAAAAAGATATCCAAGGAACTGAGAATACCAATCAGCAGTGTTCAGACTCTAATTAAGAAGTGCAAAATGAGAGATTCTGTTGAAACCAAACCAAATTTCAGTCACAACTGCCAGGAAAATTGTTTGGGATGCAAAGAAAAACCCACAAATAACTTCAGGTGAAATACAGGCCTCTCTGAAAAAAAGTGGTGAGGCTGTTTCAAGAATCACGATAAGGAGGCACGTAAACAAAACTGGGCTGCATGGTCGAGTCGCCAGAAGAAAGCCAGTACTACGCACATGCCACAAAGCATCCCGCTTACAATACGCCAAACAGCACAAAGACAAGCCTCAAAACTTCTGGAACAAAGTCATTTGGAGTGATGAGACCAAAACTGAACTTTTTGGCCACAACCATAAACGTTACATATCATAGCATCTTATCAAAAAATACTGGAGGAAACTTTGCACTCATGAAGCTGTGCATGGGACGTACTTGGATGCTCCAACATGACAACGATCTAAAACACAACGCCAAGTCAACTGGTCATTGGCTACAGCACAATAAAGTGAAGGTTCTGGGTTGGCCGTCTTAGTCTCCTGACCTCAACATCACTGAGCTACTCTGGGAGATCTCAAACGTGCAGTTCATGCAAGACGACTCAAGAATTTATAGGAACTGAAGGCTTTTTGCCAAGAAGGATGGGCAGCCTTATCATCTGAGAAACTAGAGAACCTCATCCACAACTACCATAAAACACTTCAAGCTGTCATTGATGTTACAGGGGGAAATCCACAGTAATAAAAACTGGGGTATGTAAACTTTTGATCAGGGTCATTTGGGTAGTTTCTGTTGTCATTATGATTTAAAAAGAGTAAACACAGTTTTTTTGACACTAAATGGCTTCATCCAACCACTAACCTTGAGTGATTTTTTTTTTCTGCGATCATTCAGATTCTATGAAAAGTGACCAAAACATTGAAAATTCTGCCAGGTTATGTAAACTTATGAGCACAACTGTATTTCATCATATATGAAAAAGTTTTTTTTAATGTAACTCCACCCAGTGGTAATGCCACCACTGGGTTGCCATCATGATGAGATCTCATGGGCTCAAGACTGAAACTCTACCAGTGCTACAAAGGAGTAAAGCACTAAGATGGCTGCAATGGTCGCAAATACAGATTTATGGCAGATTCTGCTGTGATAACCAACAATCCCAGTGTTTCTGCAGTGCAACTCACTTATGTGCAGCTTCCACGTGCTGTTTTCATGTGATGTCAGAACATTTCAACCAATCAAAAAAATAGAAAAATTCCCTCATTTTACTTATTGCTTGAAATATTTGGAGATCATCCATGAGATCGTCCTCTCCCGTTTTAGCTTCTCCCACTGACTCCCTGTGAAATCCAGAATTGAAATTAAAGTCCTTGTTCTCACTTGCAATGCTCTTAATGAGCAACCTCCATTATACCTGAAAGACCTTCTCACTTCATATAATCCCAACAGAGCAGGTCTCTCTCTCTCTCTCTCTCTCTCTCTCTCTCTCTCTCTCTCTCTCTCTCTCTCTCTCTCTATTTTTCGATTTCAATTTTTTTATTTGTTCACCTTTATTGGCATGACTGTAGATTAACAATACTGCCAAAGCCATTTCAAATTTACAAATAAGGTACAATAATAAAAATACAATAATGAAAGCAATTCAGACATAGACTGTAGATATATCCAGGTGTGTTACGTGTTGTGATGGTTGTCCCTCAGGCTGTGACACAATGCGACATATTTTGCTGTTGCTAAGCTGCTGACTCTGTTCTCTCCAAGGATGTTGTTGCATTTTAGTTTGATTATGGACAAAGCTGACACAACATGTCTTCTCAACATGTCCTGTGTCTGCCTGTCTCTATGGCCAAGCTGTGGTCACTGAGTCTGTCATCAGTCACTCTGACTTTGATGGCATTGCAAGGCTTTGATCTTGTGATGTAAAGTGCCTTGATGTAATTTTGATGATAATTTGACACTATATAAATAAAACTAAATTGAACTGAATTGAGAGAGGAATTCTGCTTAGATGGATAGCTTAGATTATGGCATAAAAATAAAAAAGTCACACAACTATCTTCCAAACTGTATTTTGACCATGGGTTTTCTATTGCTTTAAGCTAACTGAAAATCACAGGTATACTCAGAATTGGTTTAGTGATCACAGGTGCTTTCCTTCTGCTGCACTGACTTTCACTCCATCCATCAGCTTCTGTTGTAATATATGTGATTTTCTGTTGTAAATTAGTTTCTTCTCATGGAGGATTTCAGCATAGTAGGAGTTCTTCCACTCTGAGCAGCATATTGGTAGCCTTTCAATCAATGCACCAATGATGTCATCTCTTAAAGCTGAGAAGCCAGGCAGCCGCACCCGCTTCTCACACAGACACACACACACACACACACACACACACACACACACACACAGCTGTTATTAAAGTAAACCACAACCCTGGACCACAGAAGCACCTGTTTAGGAGCACTTGCAGGTCCACACAGGTGAGTAATCCAAACACATATCTGGAGCCTGAGGGAAGACACTGTACATAAAGGAGTGATTTAGACAAACTTTGGGTTCTGTTTTCTTTTAATCCTTCGTCTCAGCTCATGTGGAGAGAACAGTGGATTGACAGGCCCACCTTTCTGCGCTTTTGCACGACAATTGAATTGAAGTTGTCAGGCCTGCTCCTGTCAGCCAAAAAGTTATAAAATACAGTCATTATGGGCCTATATGTTTTCATTCATGAGGTCAGTTTGGAAAGTAAACACACGATGTGCAGTGCAACGAGTGCTAGCAGTTATCCAAGCTGGAAGAATGAATAAGGAGAGGGTTAATGATGCCTGCTGCAGTGAAAAGAGAAATACTTAGTGTACTGAGACTGAATCAACATTTGAACTTCTTCAATCAAGAGGAGCAGACAGCCAACGCCTGCCCCCACTGTGCAGACTCCTTACCTTACATAAGTCCAGGCCTGAAGACACATCTGGAAATCAGCTCGTTCAACATCAGGCCTCAGGGTGCCCATGGCAAAAGGCTTCACAAATGGACCACACGTTGTACATCAGTTTCATTTGGACATATTCTTTTTCAATATTGCAGGCCTCACTTCATATGTCACTACTTCTCGCATTTGATTTTTGTCCCAGCCAGCTGCTCAGTATAGAGTATGAATCAACAAAATCTTACATACAGGCACAGAGCAGCTGATGACTGACTATTAAGTTTAATATTGCCCCAGGTGTTCCAGCACTTACGTATTCAATAGCACAGGCAGGGTGAAAACAATACTTTAAGACTTTCCTGTATGACTTCAGATTAGTCTTATTAATATTTGTAAAAGTCTCTAGACTCTAGTTTCCCCTCTTCAAGCCATAAAAATTACATTACATATTATTAGGAACAAACAAAGGGAAAACTTGGGGGCGGGGAAATTTTACCAATAAATATTCAGTAAAATTCACCCTGTCCACAAACTCTACTGGTTGTTGTTTTATTGGGGATGATGGGTGCAGGAATTACAGAATGGAGGTGTCTACATTTTTATTGATAGAATTTATCTTATTGACAGATTTTGATTGACAGATTTTACTATGTTGATGAATTTTCATTGATAGACTCATTTATCACATTGAATTGATGGATTTATTTGTAGATTTAATGTAGTTTTCCATGTAGCAACACTCACCTCACTGATGGCTGGAGCATCTGACATGGTCCACAGAACATCACATTCTTCTTGGAATCAAATCTCAGTCATTTGAATTCACTCAGCCATGTGGCCAGGAATTTCCTGGACCTATCTCCAGCTTCATATATTTTCTTCCTTTGCTCCCTCTCACTTTTACTCATGGGGCAGCACGGTGGTGCAGTGGTTAGCACTTGCACCTGGGGTTCGAATCTCAGCACAGGCCTTTCTGTGTGGAGTCTGCATGTTTGCATGTGTGGGTTTTCTCTGGGTATTACGGTTTCCTCTCACAGTTCAAAGACCTGCTTGTTAGGTGAATTGATCAGAGTAAATTGACCATAGGTGGGCGTGTGAATGGTTGTCTGTCTGTGTTAGCCCTGTGATAGGCTGGCAACCTGTCCAGGGTGTACCCTGCCTCCTGCCGGGTGTCAGCTGGGATAGGCTCCAGCACCCAAGTGTGGAGAAAGCAGACATAGAAGATGACTGACTGACTTTTACTCATCACATACTCATCTTGGTCCTTTCAGTCTTTCTTTTCTTGCTAGGTTGACACCCCTTTGAAGGGGGTTTCAAAAAAGACATTGTGAATAAGACTGCTACCAAAGTTTCATACAACTTTCACCAGTTGAAAACGGTGATAAAAAAGTTGAGAAGATGCTGAAGATGATCCCATCAGTCAGCCGTGAAAATTTGCTCAACAGGTGGTGTCCTAATCGCCCAAAGTACACAAATGTCGATGTTTATATTTTGAGATTTTACCAAGTCTGAAAGCAGTTCCAAGCCCTTGTTGTTTGCCTTACGGTGTTAGCTTCATTTCTGCTCTTCTCTAATTGGTCGAGGTCAGCTGATGTCACATGAGCACACCTGGAGGTTTGCAGTGACATTTCGGGGCTTCTCTCTTTGCCTTCATCCTCATCTGACGACTATTCCATTCATACTTTAAATCAAATATTTTTTCTGGTAGTATGTCCATCGTTGTGACACTAGGTTTTTAACAACCCACAGTAATGTTAGACAATCACTGACTGTTGATGCAGGCCAAATGAACGGTTTAGAACACCTGTGAGGGGGAGTGATATGTAAAGTTTAAAGTCCCAGTGTTGTAGTACTGTTGATCATCATTCATGGAGTGGCTCCAACCAAATTGCTTGGTCACAACTAACTGTTGTATCAACACAAATTGGGGACCCATAATATGTGTGGAGATGTTGCAGAGTGAGGATGCCACCACTGTACAGACTGTAGCAAAGTATTATCACACTATCATACTCCCTCTGCAGGTTTTTTTCTCACAGTGCATCAGGTATTGAATGGGGCAACCCTCTTTTATCACTCCAAGATCTTCAAGAACTCCAAGAAGGGAGTTTCAATTGTGGATAGAGCTTGCATGAACCATCAATAGCATTTTCTGCAACTTATGGGAGGATAGACCTACTACTGGTTTGGCACCAGATTGAATAGCCTAGTGATGAGTGATAGGTACCCAACATCCTGTCACTAGTTTGTGGTTTGTCCCTCACTGTGGTCCCCATCATCAATGACTGTAAGCACCCCACAAACCTTGCAGTTTTGAATATGATACTATTCTGTCATCCAGGCATTCAACACAGTGAACCAACTGTCACTGGCTCGTATATACCTATAATCACATAAGCCATTCTTCACATATAGGCTTCAAATTGTCCAAGAAATCCATAGAGCTACTCTGCTACCAAGTACTGAGGTTGGGAAAAGATCTTGTGACCAGTACGCCTTCTCCTTCACCGCTTCAGACCTTTTCCACTGTCTGGTGGAAACAAGCTCTGGTTAACAGATCAGGCTTAGCTTTCTTTGCAGGGTCTACTAAAACACTAGACACTGGGTGGCCTGACGGATTAATGTGCCCACCATTCATACTACTGTCCAACACCACAGCACTGTGCACCCATTAATAATGACTCAGAGGCCTTTGTTGAGTGTATGTAATTCCATTTAAGGAGACTAAAGCCGTCAAAATTTCTTTGCCACAGGAACTGGGTAAAAGAGGCATGTGCAAAGGCAATGTTTATGCTGCGTTAGTACACAGCTCACTGTACTGAACCTCTCACCCTTCCACACATTCCTACAGTTCTTACATTAATTCTGCTTGTGGCTTTTTTGCTAAACCTGCAGCACATGCTGACGTCTCACTGCACCACATGCTGACCTCTGGGTCCACCAGCACGTTGGCCTGTCTGTGAACTGAGGACAGCTTCTGTCTGTGAGCACAGCCAGGCTGGTACTGTACAGTGTGATCCAGACTGGAGGAGTCACGGGGTGAATGTAAACATTTGCTTCTGCTCTTAATCCTTCTATTTAGGCCAAATTGGGTGTATGAGAATCTGATAAGCTTGTCTGGCCACAGAAGTTTTCATGAGATGAGCACTGTAGCATGTACCATGGACAAAAAAAGACGATAGGTACGTTGAACCAGGAGTGGTTAAGCTGTAGTTGTGGTAACAAAGCAGCAAAACAAATGAATAAAAAAAAACAAAACATTTAACTTTGCTAATGCGTTAGCAAAAAATAAAGGCAGTCTGGGTTACTATCATTTGATTACAGTAATTCACTTCCCCTTTACCTCTAACTCTTTAGAAAAAAGCTTTTCACCTCCTACACACTGTGTCCACTAGCTAGTTATAAACTTAGTCTTTTATCTAGTGCACAGTTGGCCTGTCTGAGCTTGTTGGCTGAAAATGGAAGTCTGTTTTTACAGGGGTGAATGATGACTGAATCTATTATTACTGGTCAGAAAACTGTGCAGTCCGTACATGTGCAGACCAGAACCAAAACAATCAGCTAAACTCGGCTAAAAGAGAATGACAGCTTGTTAGATCTCTAGCACAGGGAATTAGTTGTTAGTTGTTTCAACAGTAGCGGTGAGTCATTTGACATTACCACTTCATTCAATACAAAGAAAACTGCTGAGCGAAGCAATACATTTGGACCATTTACTTCTTGACTTCATCCTTCCTGATTGTGTTGAAAAAGATTAATACCAGCTATTGTAACTTTTTATTAGTATTTTCACACAGCACTCAAGCAGGGGTTCATCACAAAAAGTTCCTAATTAAAAACAGACAAAACAAGAGATGCATAAAAACTCAGTTCAACAACACAACACTAAACAGTGAGAGAACAGACTACAACTGTATCTCTCACCAGCTGTAACTCCTGTGGGTGGTTCAAACACTTAGAATAAGCACAAAGGTCAAATGCCAGAGGTTCAAAATCTCAGTTTTACAAGGGAGAAAGCTCCGAGAATGAGGTTGGTTCGGCAAAACCTGATCTAGTTAACTTACTAACTTCTGATAAGGAGATGCATACAGACTTCTGGGATCTTTCCCAAGCACATGTAATCCGCATCTGGGAAAACCCCACTTTGAGGCCCTGTGTCCACAAGACAGAAAGTCTCCATGACTTCACTTTCATAACACTTCTCTCAGGTGTTTATTGTTGTTCGATTACAGAAAATCATATTGTTGCACTTTATCATTGCATGGTTTTCAACATCAAGTCTCTGTAGTTTACTTCAGAAAATTAAGCTGAAACAAGATTTTCCTCCACTTCTCTTCTAAGCTGTCAGTGTTTATGTTGTAATTCCCACCTTCTTCTTCATTATGATTGGTTGGTGAGATTGATTAACTTGTCGCTGCTCCATAAGTTGATCTACTTCCAACTGGAAGAGCTGAGAGCACAGTGGAAAAAATGCTGAGAGAACGTTTTTGTGCCCAGTTTGCTAGGCGCTGTAAACGCCGAACTCTATAATGTTTGTATTGAAAACAGACACTGCGGGTTCAAAAATTGCTCCCTGTGGACTATAGTCTGAATACAAAATGGAGGCAGCAACTGGGTCTCAAAAGTGAAGCCAAGGTGGAACTGCAAACAAGTGCCATACACAACTGGCCATGAGATGCAAGCTCCAAAAACCTCCAGTTGACTACAATTTAAAAATGGTCATTTTCATTCATGAAGCCACAAGCCACTCCAATGTCATTAGGTAAAGTCAGTCAATAAGAAGAGTTTAATGGTGATCTGGTGTTGAGATGTGATGTTCACAAATGGTTGGAGTCTTTTGAACGGCTCTTTTAAGCGAATGATGCAAACTGATTCACAGTTCTGACCCATTTGTTTTCAAGTTGTTCTTGTGTACAAACTGCCCACCCAGCCTTCACGTGAATGACGAATGACAGTTTGAGTTGTCCACAGCATGCTTCATTCCTGTGAATACAGCTATATCTGAAGTTTCAAGCCTGCTTTGATTGCTCTGATTGGAGTGTCTTTGAAGCTGCAGAAACTCACCTCAACAAACTGGCAGACACTTACACCTTTTCCACCAAGAAAAACCAGGTGCTAGTTCAGTGCTGGTGCTGGTGCTTAGTTGGTTCAAATGGTGTTCCTCCTAACAACTATTTGCTTGTCCATTGGCAGGGAGCCAAGTTGGAGCCATGTCATTGCGTCACTGTAAAACATCAGTACATCGCTGCATATGTCGCCGTTTTAGTTTTTTTAGTTTTAGTTTTTTTTTTTGGGCGGCTGTGGCTCAGCTGGTAGAGTGGGTCGCCTTCAAATCCTAAGATCGTAGGTTCGATCCCCAGCTCCTCCTGTCCACATGTCAAAGTGTCCTTGGGCAAGACACTGAACCCTAAGTTGCTCCCAATGGTGGCTAGCGCCTTGCATGGCAGCTCTGTAGCCATTGGTGTGTGAGTGTGTGTGTGAATGGGTGAATGAGTTGCGTTGTAAAGTGCTTTGGGACCTAGCTCAGGTCATGAAAGCGCTATATAAATGTACTCCATTTACCATTTTTATTACCATTAAAAGATTTTTTCTACTCCTTAAAATGTCC
>OOFC01048537.1:11331-27461 GCA_900323345.1 Pseudochromis fuscus
TCAAACCATCATTACACTCTGTTAACAGGCAGTAAATTGTAAATAACTGCCAGATATTTAAAGTTTCTTCGGGAAAAAAATGGGCACAAGCATCACAGGACATTTTCTGACCCTTTTTATGGGGCGACTGTGGCTCAGCTGGTAGAGTGGGTCGCCTTTGAATCGTAAGATTGTGGGTTCGATCCCCACCTCCTCTTGTCCACATGTCGAAGTGTCCTTGGGCAAGGCAGCTCTGTAGCCATTGGTGTGTGAGTGTGTGTGTGAATGGGTGAATGAGTTGCGTTGTAAAGTGCTTTGGGACCTAGCTCAGGTCATGAAAGCGCTATATAAATGTACTCCATTTACCATTTTTATTTTTTTATTTTGGCTGACCAATGCCGCTGCATCCCCTCTCTTTCTTATGGTCTCTGTAGTCTTTATTGAGTTTTTACAGTTTATTAAGGAGCTGGTTGAGATTCTGCTCATGTCCAGCTGCAACCATCTCCCACTGAATCCTCCTCAGACCAGCTTCGTCCGAGATGCTCCTTCTAACTGTCTCTGGACTTTGGTAGAAGACCACGGTGCCAGGAAGTACTGGGTCCCTCCTCAGACCATTACTGCTTTGATTTACCATCCCTATTTAGTTGATTTCACTACTTCACTACTCACTAGCTGTTGTTAAAAAATTGTGGTTCTGTGTTTACACCATTGCTCGTTGGTCACAATAACCCCGCCCCCAGCCCCTGAGATACTCGGTGCTTAGTCGGCGCTTAGCTCTGGTCCAGCAAAGAGTTTGTGCTTGCTAACAGTGTTTGGGTAGTAACTCAAAAAAAGTAATGCGTTACTAGCTACTCATTACTTCTGTAAATTGTAATGACAGTACTTTACTAGTTATTGCATTTGAAAAGTAACGTCACTACTTATTACTTTACTTTCCCGTTTCTTAATTTGCTGTGTAGATACATGAACAAACATCATCACGTAGCCTGTCCACATAGTGGTTATTGCACATGAGGGAAGGCCCAGTGCGGGTTTCCCGGTCAGGTCGACGCTCTCGTGCCCTGGCCCTGCCCCTCAGACCCTAAAGCTCAGTAAAGTGAAGTGGACGAGACTGGTGCAACCCACCATCCACTTCTTCTTGGTGGCATTTGCTGTTTACATGGTGTACACTCGTGTTTCTGACTACAAACACCACCACACTGACCTAATGGTGGGGCTGCTGCAGGGGGCTCTCATTGCTGTGATCACTGTGAGTGTGTTTCACCTTCAACTAAAAGTAACTGACCACTGACCGAAAACCTCCCATCTCCATCTCCATCTCCATTTCTCTCTCTCCTTCCTTCGCACGAGCAGCTACGTCACTCGAATTGATCTCAGACTGCACCGATTACCTCAACAAACTGGTCCTCAGTAGTGGTGAGAATCTACCAGACCCGTATAATATTCCCAGTGACCAATTAATTTCAGATATCTCAAATTGGCCAGCTATCATAGGTCCCGACATATACAGTTATCTCATTGAGAAATCCAATGTGTACACAAAGGACAATCTGCGTGGACATAAATCTTTAGATGTGTATGATTACGTACTATGTGGTAAAACATTATGACACAGGTTTGCGCTTTGAGGACAGGCATCCTCTCCAGCCACAGACAGGGACTGAAGACAAAACCTTATGATGCCTGGGTGTACATGGAGAAGGATCTTGGTACATCCTAACCACTAACTGCACATGCATGGCAGGGTCAGTCTCCCACAGCAGATGTCATGAGGTCATGATTTCACTTTTGCTAATAGATCTGTCCATCACACCAGTCTCGCTTCTTGTTGCAATCATGCTGCAGCCATCATGTGCCAAGTTGAACTATCAGGGTTCAGAAGACACACGGAGGACCTTCGGGACCCCAATCCACCCTTTTAATGGCGTGGAGCCAAAATCTTATTCTTTTGGCAAACAGATGAGATCCCCTTGGGATATTATACAATTGCCCAGGCACGCACACACAGGCAGCACGCACACACACACTACTTCAACAGATCAGAACTTTACACACAAACAAACACGACTTGCACTTCCATGACTGTCTGGTTTGGTGTGGCCACCAAACAGGACAGGCACAGACTGCACAGGATAGTTGGGTCTGCTGAGAGAATAATTGGGCCGACCTGCCCTCCATTCAGGATCTGTACCTGTCTGGGTTCAGGAAGCGGGCAGGCGAGATCTCTGCAGACCCATCACACCCCGCACACAAACTTTTTAATCTCCTCCCGTCTGGAGGAGACAGTTTCTTCCCCAGGCTGTTAATCCACATTTTAACTAGTCACAGAGACTCAGGAACCACTGTGCACTTACTCCACACTAATGCATATTTGCACTACTTTCTACCTTAATAACCCTGTCACTTTTCACGCACTGTAAATACTGTGATTTATATGTGGATATTTATGTTTTTATTATTATTATTATTATTATTATTATTATTATTATTATTATTATTATTATTATTTACATTAAGCTTAATTAATTATTATTTATTTAGCTTATTTTTAGTATTTAGTTTTCTGTTTTGCACATGGAGAGCAAAGATACACTGGGGTCAAATTCCTTGTTTGTGTGTACAAACTTGGACAATAAAGCTGATTCTGATTATTAATTGAACGCATGTCCAAAGCATCAGCTGCACATCAAGAGTGATTTACACTACCGTTCAAACGTTTGGGGTCACCCTACAAAAAACAATTTGACCAAAAACAAGTATCACAAAACATATGTAAACTACAACTGAACACAAACAGCAACCACAACATCAAGTTATACTGAGTAAATGTTTACCAGCAAAACATCCCCCAACCATATCTCTGCCTCTCCTGTGCCTGACAGTGGGAGAGACACAAGTGTTTCCCGTCAAGTCTGAAACATATGTAATCAGAGTAAAGCATGTAACAAGCTGGTAGATCCCTCAGTCTGTACATGGTCATTGTTGTCATTGGAAAACTATTGGATTGATAGGGGGACCCCAAACTTTTGGGGTCACCATCATAAAAAATGATGTTGTGATCCAGACTCTTCCTTCTGACCCATGAAATCGGTGTGGGGTGCTTTTTTAACCACTGCACCTATATTGGAGCACAGTTGACTTGGCCTTACTGGACCTCTGTTCACCACCTCAGGTAGCTGTCCCACTACAGCCATTAAACTGAGTTTAGATCCCTTCCAGTTCACATAACTTTGCCTGCACATCTCATCAGCACAAAGGCTTCATAGGGGGGAAAATTAAACTACTCAGAGGCAGAAACCTATCATGGAAATTGAGATCATTCCATCGTCTTAATAGTATAGCATCATCAGCAGTACCTTACCTCGCTGAGTAGATAAGGAGAACTCTCCTGCAGCCTGGTTTACCTCATATTTCCATCTCTTGCTTCATCTTAAATAACATGTCCTGCTCACTCATACTCCAGCACGTTCTTAAAAACAGATATTGTTTATAAAGTGCTGAGGAGAAGGATTAGATTCCCTTCATCGTAATATGTTTCCATGCACTTATCCAAGACTCAGTTACTGTAATATATCACGACTTTAATGTAAGAGTACACTGACTCCTTTATACTTAAAATATGATTGAGAGGTGTTACTTTAGTTAATCATGGGTTGCTGAGTAATGAAAAAGGTCGTCAGGTCACATGGGGGACATAATAACCCCAACACTGATATCAAGTATCTCTCAGAACGACAGGTTCATGTGAGTTTTCTTCCCCGCGCCACAGGGATGTGAATCTCTTTGCAGGCAGGGCTTGAATAAACATTTATATTACCCCACTCAGCAAAATGTATCTTCCAGACTCTCTGAAGAATTTAAAGTATTTCTCTCAAGTGTGACGAAGCACTATAATTTCCAAGAAGGAGTGAGCGGCTGTGGGCTCAGAGACATACCAAAGCTTTACAAGCTGGAATTTAGTTTTATGAGAATAATCCCTATATGTGCATAATACGCACAAGGAAGCCACCAAGCATCCTCTCCAACAGGGCTTCCTCCTTCATCCTGAGACAGAATACTTCGTCCTATTGGAAAATTCCACTCAGCTGTCCAAGAGCATGTCCTACAATAAGAGGCATATTATTATTGATGTGGTAGAGAAAAAAACAGTTTGCTATTTTCTTTAAAAGGCTGAAAATTACAAAACCTGTTTGAAAGTTTAAAAGATTCTTCTGGTGTGACCTGACCTGGCTTGATTTTTGACGTCACAGACCTTGGTCAGGTGTTAACAGCAGTTTTTGATTGCATCATAAAAAGTCAAGGGCTAAAAAGCAGCAGGCAAACTGTTGTACCTCGACATCAACCCAGTCTTATGTAACACTTAGCAGTGGAAAAGGGAGGAC
This sequence comes from Pseudochromis fuscus, assembly GCA_900323345.1. Classification (NCBI taxonomy): domain Eukaryota; kingdom Metazoa; phylum Chordata; class Actinopteri; family Pseudochromidae; genus Pseudochromis; species Pseudochromis fuscus. Next base: position 15,693 of record OOFC01048537.1, read on the forward strand.
ACTCTGACGAGCACTGATCTCAAACAAGGGAGTTAAGAATGTAGACAGTCTAGTGCTCAAATATACAGATCAGTGGATAGAAAAATCTTGTCCAGGCTTATCAATAGTCAAAATTTTAGTTAAAGCCACTTAAGGGAAAATTTTTATATTAACAATAGATCCTGCAGTCACAAACCGCATGTGGTGCAGTTTCACTCAGCTCCACATTTTAACATGTTTCATTGTTTTGGTTTTCCCTCCTGCACCTTTTGATTTCAGTATCACCACTCTTATAATCCCAGCCACTGCTTTCATGACAGAAAACATGAAGATAACCAGGGTCTCCTTGCAAGTACTTCAATGTGTTGTTTGAAAAGTGCATCAGTTTTGAATTAAGAGCTTGAAGCTGCTTGTATTCACATTGTTTATATAGCACTACATGTATATAAGGTTCTACCAACAGGTCCAACAGGAGAGCCGTGTCTCGTGTCTCTCTTAATAATTTCTGGCCATCTTTAAGTCCTTGCAGTGTAATTAGGCCTTTCTATATTTTTGACAGGGCTTGGATAAGAATAACAATTATACTCTCCTAACCGTATGCAAATTATGAGGCAACAGCCACTTAGCTTAGTGCAACACAACCACAACTTGTTGTTATTACAAATTAATAACTTTAACAAATGTGATATTAAGTGTTAATTAGTGAGTTTATTGGCATATTTCCCATAATGTACATTTTTAACATAAAACATTGTAGGAATTTTAGAAGCACAATGTTTCCTGCTTGTATAAGAACAACACATTAAAGTTGTATCAGGAACAGTGAATTTTTATTATAAATAGAAATGTCGGCATTGGAAATACAGCATTTGGAGCAGTTGGTGTAGCAGCAGCAGCACTAACAACAGTTGTATTCGTAGATGGTGACTGGCCAATATCTAGTTTCCAATAAAAAGCCTGGGATGATATATCAGACTGACCTGAGCACAGTCTGTTCTTTGTTGACAGTGGAGACTCGCAGCAGCAGAGGAGATGTGTGATCAGACTCAGCCTGTGATGAATCATGACTCAGCAGTGTAGCATGATAAGCAAAAGCTGTTAGAACAAGCCCCAGACGACACAGAGATGAGAGAAACTGTAACAAACTAAAACTGCTCCATTAATCTGTTTGGATGTCACTCTCCATGTATCACCTGGATGATCTAATGTGTGTATTTCCGGTGCATATCCTTAGATGTCTAAAGTTGCACCTGTCTCTTGCTGATTTTATCTCTCTGTTTTTATTTGTGTTTTCAGTCCATCTGTTCACTCGGGTGTCCTTTGCTGTGTTGGCATCAGACTCCTTCCTGCATTCAGTTGTCTTTTACTGCCCTCTAGTGGAAACACCTCAGAGCACTTCAGCTGTCATGACTGAAGGATTCCACTGGAGGTCAGTTTAGAAACACACACGGACACAGTGACAACATTCGTTTTCTAACTTCATTTATTTTGTGCCTTTGAATAAAAAGGAAATACTCAATTAATTACTACTTACTTAGTTCTTTCCATAAGGCACCAATTGATTGAGACACAATATTAAAGAAACAAACAGAAAAAGCCATTCATGAGTGAGTTTTAGAATAACTAAAATCTTGGATGAAGAGTAGTTCAACAAGGTAAGCATAAGTTGTTCCAAACCTTCTTTAAATACACTGTTCCAGTCTGTCTGAGACCCACTGTGGAATTTTGAAGTCAGTTCAAGACATTAAACATATTGAATAACACATAGCATTATGCAGTAGGCAAAAAAATGTAAACAAAATAAAATTTGTTTCATATTTTAGTGTGCGTTCACACTTGGTTTGGTTCAATTGAAACTAGTTCTTGTGCAACTATAAGGCAGAAATATGTATGAAATACAAAAAATGTGAAACTATAGGCTTTAAAACTTTACGTGTGTGTGTTTATGTGGTAGTCATTCAGATGTTGATAAACTGTCATACAAATCAGACATTCACTTTAAATCTGTCCTGCAAAATATTCAGTTGATACCATTATTTTGTCCAGGAATGTGTTTTAGTTTGTGTATACACAGAAATCAAAATGATTGTTTTTTTTAGACACTGATGTGTCTGCTTAATAACTGTAACAGTTTGCCCTTTTCCCTGTCAAAAATATAACTCTGTCTACTTTAACTTTTGTGTTGTGCTTTAAAAGTTTGCATTACGACAAGGGGTTTTCAAAGCTTTTGTTTCACACATTTTTTTTCCCTTGCTCATATGTGCTCATCCAAAACAAATGCATACATGTTTATTTATGTTTCGAAGGTTTCAAATTGAAAACATTTAAAATCGAGTATTTTAAAATGTGGATTATGACATTAATTTCACATTATTGATTTTTAAAGGAACACTGTGTAGCAGTAAATTTAAACTGAAACTGAAATTCTGTCCCCCACCCCTCCACCTCCAAGCGGGTCGGACAAACTATAGTGGCTATCAGGTGAGCCAAACCTTTCAACATATCAGCAGCCAGATGTACACTCCTGAACAAAATTTTAAGAGCAGTTGATAAATTGCAAGAATTTACATTTTGCACTGTTGGATCTTAAGATGATCCTAAGTAGTGCATCAAAATGCAAAAAGAAGAAATGGGAGTGAGACAAGAAAAAAATTTGAGCAAGCAATTTTTTGCAAACAGCCATTAAACTGAAATAGGCTGTTCAAAGGGTGGAGTGCCCTCTCCGGATCGGGGAGGAGATCCTGCCCCAAGTGGAGAAGTTCAAGTACCTCGGGGTCTTGTTCACGAGTGAGGGAAGGATGGAGCATGAGATCGACAAGCGGATCGGTGCGGCGTCCGCAGTAATGCGGATTCTGCACGGATCTGTTGTGGTGAAGAGGGAGCTGAGCTGAAAGGCAAAGCTCTCGATTTACTGGTCGATCTTCGTTCCCACTCTCATCTATGGTCACGAGCTTTGGGTAGTGACCAAAAGAACAAGGTCGTGGATACAAGCGGCTGAAATGAGCTTCCTCCGTAGGGTGGCCGGGCTCTCCCTTAGAGATAGGGTGAGAAGCTCGGTCATCCGGGAGGAGCTCGGAGTAGAGCCGCTGCTGCTCTGCGTTGAGAAGAGCCAGTGAGGTGCCTCAGGCATCTAATTAGGATGCCTCCTGGACGCCTCCCGGGTGAGGTGTTCAGGGCATGTCCCACCGGTAGGACACCCCGGGGAAGACCCAGGACATGCTGGAGGGACTATGTGTCTCGGCTGGCCTGGGAACGCCTTGGGATCCCCTGGGATGAGCTGGATGAAGTGGCCGTGGCTGTTGCCCATGACCTCGGATAAGCGGAAGAAGATGGATGGATGGATGGATTGATGGATGGATGGAGTCTGTTCATCAGCTGATCAAAAGTTTAAGACCACATCTCAAAAAAAAACCCAAACCCCCTAAAATAGAAATAAAATTTTCACAAAAGGACTCAGTAATGAGTAGCTGCACCATTCTTGTTAATCACCTCAATCACCTTTCGGCATGATTGGCGCTAGTGTTTTCAGGAGGCTAGTGGGAATGTTGCTCTCAGTGGTGAAGATGGCTTCACGGAGGGCATCCACTGTCTGGAAGTGGTGTCCATTTTTGTAAACTTCCCTCGACATCCAACCCCAAATGTTCTCAACTGCATTTAGATCAGGGAACACAGGATGGTTCAAAAGAGAGATGTTATTTCTCTGGAAGAAGTCCTTCGTCAGGCGGGCATTGTGGACTGCAGTATTGTCCTGTTGAAAAACCCAGTCATTACCACACAGATGATGGCCTTCAGTCAGGAGGGACGCCCACTGCAACCTCTCCACATGCCTCTGCACAACCTGAAGCTTCATTGTTCCATTGAGGGAAAAAGCCCCAGATCATGATGGCGCCCCCTCCACTGTGCCGTGTAGAAAACATCTCAGGTGTCTCCTTGTCATGCCAGTAACGTTGAAAGCTTTCAAGCCGTCAAGGTTACATTTTTTTCTCATCAGAGAATAAAACTTTCTTCCATCTTTCAATGTCCCTTGTTTGGTGCTCTCGTGCAAACTCCAAACCGGCCTGTGAGAGGCCTTGCTGATGCACCTCAACAATCCGACCGCGTTCAAAGAGACAAAGCTTTTTCTGCCTTTGCCATCAGGAGGTCATGACAGTGGATACCTGACAGAAAATGACACTCAATCCACATTTTTGCGAAGATTTGGGCTTTTAAAGGCTGTGGTCTTAAACTTTTGATCAGCTGATTAACAGCTTATTTCAGTTTCATGGTTGTTTGCAATAAATTGCTTTCTCAAATTTTTTTCTTGTATCACTCCCATTTCTTCTTTTTGCATTTTGAAGCACTACTTAGACCCTTCTTAAGATCCAACGGTGCAAAATGTAAATTCTTGCAATTTTTCAACGGATCTTACAATTGTGATCAGGAGTGTATATATGAATACCATCCCACTGTCTTTTGGCTCCAAATAATAAAGATAAATTCCACTTTTTATACATAAATGTAAAATTATAATTGTGGTAGCAGATATTTTCCCACACTGACTAAGATACAAAACATCAGTTGTGTTGGTGACTATGTCTGTGGCCATGTTCTAGCTAAAGCTACAGTAACAGCTTGTCCCTCATCAGAGATTTCCATCTGGGAAAGACAACACTAATGTTTCTCCTTGTTTTCTGTCTTCATCTGTCCTCATTTATTTTACTATCTTCATGCTTTCTCTTCTTTGATGATGATGATTTACACTATGTTGTTTATTCTTGTGGTAAATAGTAAATGATGTTATGCTAAGTGCAAATAGGACCCAGGCACAGATACAGAGCAACTGAATTAATACAAATTTAATTCAAAACCAAGGGAACAAAAGACACTGCATAAAAGCAGGAAAAACTAAACTGTTCAACAAAGGTAAATCCAGGCAGGGAAAACATAATCCAACCAAAGGTAAAACAGAAGTGCAAACCAAAGTGATCTAGGAGTGAAGACACTATGGGAAGTGGGGAGACAAACAAGGCGACAAACTGATGAGTAATCAGGTAGCCAAACAGGGAGATGAACAGGTGTCAGGGACCAAGCAGTAAGGCAATGAGGAAACAGGGGTTTTTGTTCAAAAATAAAGGGTTTTATTTACCCAAAATAACCAAATAATATAAACCACAAACTTAACAAGGTTTATATAAAAGAGGTCAACAAAATATAATGTTACTCAAAATAAGGTGAACCAAGACATAAACCAAATGAAGTAACCTAACCAAGCTGACCTAACATAATGACACAAAAGGATATATAGCGGCTTGGCCAAACCAAATGAAACACAAGGGGAAAACAAAATGGACATTGACTAGAACTTAACATCTACTGAAACATAACTAAACCCAAATTCCCCCAAACCCCAGCAAACAGGTGGTGCAGTCTGATTGGCAGGCCACAGGATTTAATGTCTCTCCTCCCTCAGCCACATCTTTTGCCTCACCAGGAAGGGACATCTAACACTGTAACTCAGATCAAAGAAAGAAAGTATTAACAACAGAAAATGTGCATAACCTTACGTTGTAAGAATGTGTGCACCCATTTAAACAATGTAGGGCTAAATAAATGAACTAAATAAATTAAACTGTTGTTGACTGAAGTTTGTAACTGAAAATGTTTGGGGTGTGGCTGCAAATTAAATAAAAGTGCTTAAAGTGAAACCTGAATGTACATTACCCTTGCTGGCTATGCTCCTGTGTGGCTGTGGCCATCACAACAGGTATGAATAAAAGAGATAAATTAAAGAGAGAAGAGGTTACCGTTGTTATTGCACTGTTAAAACTGAGGGTATTGCATGGTTATCATGACATGATGATCATATGTTGCACAGTTTAAAAAGATGACCCCGCGGCCGCAGCTCTCAACAGCCGTCTCAACAATGGCAGAGCATTGGCGCCCTCAGGACACGATCAAAGCTCCAGAGGTGTGAGTTGAAAATCATCTCGACAGGTTCTTCCACCAGGTGTTCCTAGCAGACCCTCACAACTCACAGCTGGTCAGTTGACAGCTCTGCTCCTCTTTTCACCCGAGTGTCCAAAACATACGCCCGCAGGTCTGATGATACGACTACAAAGTCGATCATAGACCGATGACCTAGGGTGTCCTGGTGCCAGGTGCACCGATGGACATCCTTATGTTCAAACATGGTGTTATGGCCAAACCAGACTAGCACAAAAGTCCAATACTGAACACCACTCAAGGGCTTGAGAGAGAGATTGCGAGATTGCAGTAGTATTAGTTCTCCAGGAGAAATCATCAGTTATTTGAGAGCCCAGGACATTGATAGTGTGCCCTCTCTCCATACATTCTCCATCTATGTGGAGAGAGGCCAGTGGGAGGTTCAGTTTCCTCTGAAAATTCAATATCCCCTCTTTCTTGCTGGTGTTCAGTGTGAGGTTGCTTACAAAGCTCCAGCCTGATAGTCGACAGATCTCATCACTGTTTGCTGTCTCATCCTCCTTTGTGATGAGGCCAACCACTGTTGTATTGTAGCAAATTTAGACTTAGACTTAGACTTAGATAGCTTTATATTCATTTGAAAATTCCACAGAACAGAACATGAAACGAAATTCCCCTCTGCTTAAGGAGGAGAGGTCCGCTGCAACGTCAGTCAGGCCGCCAAATGATGGAGTTGGAGAAGCGAGCTGGTGTACAGTCTGAGGTGTACAGGGAGTAAAGCATTGGACTTGGACTGTGTGTAATTGTGGAGGAGAGGTGGGGACCATGCTAAAAAGTCCTTTATCTAATTGCAGGTGGGTGGGTTATGGTTAGGCCAAGGTCAAGCAGTTCGCTAATCAGTATGTGTGGGATGATGGTGTTGAATGCAGAAGTATAGCCAATGAGTAGCATTCTGACATTATTCTTCTGCTGTTCGAGGTGCCATAGTACGTTATGTAAGGCAATGGCGATGGCATCTGCTGTGGACCTGTTGGAACGGTATGCAAATTGATGTGGATCAACGTGAGTTGGCAGATTAACTCTTATGTGTTGTAGCACTAACCTCTCAAAACACACACTCATGATAACTGATGTGAGTGCTACTGGGGCCCATTTCACAAAGCGGGTTTAGTGAAAACCTTCACTTCCGGGTTTTCTATTTCAGAAAGGAAGGTAACTCAAACCCGAGAAAGAGGAGTAACTCCAGCCCATTTCACAAAGAGTGGTAACTCCAACTCAGAGTCAGTTGCTGTGGTAACAGACTCTGTCAACCTAACCAAGTAAACCTGTTCCTAACAGGAACAGGTTTACTTGGACTAACCTTGGGTTTCTCTCTTTCTCCTCCCTCTCTCAGTGACAGAAACACCAGCGATTACCCAATCAGGGGCGTATATAAAGTACAGTGTATCCGTGCATGAGGATTTTCTGGGGGTTGTTGTCTCGTTGCCATGGTGAATTGTAGAATTAGGGCGTTATTAATGTGGACCTTTTCTACTCGCTGTACACACGCTCAACTCAGAGTGAACAAACTCAGAGTTGATTATACCAACTCAGATCATCTGTGAAGAAACTGAAAACTCAGAGTTTCAAAACTCAGGGTATGTCAACTTGGAGTTTAAGAAGTGACTCAGAGTTTGTTAAACCTCCTTTGTAAAACAGGCCCCTGGTCTGTAGTTGCTGATTGCATGTGATCATAACTGTTTTGGTATGGGAATAATAATAAACAGGAAGGGATGATGGCCAGTATCAAGGAGGTGTTGAATAGTTTGGAGAAAATCAAGCTGGTCAGAACATTCCTTGAGGACCCTGCTGGATACTCCACCAGGGCCTGCGGCTCTTTGGTGCTTCACTGCCCTCGGCGCACATTTCACCTCATGTTCCCGCAGAGTGAGTGGGGACAGGCCAGTGTGGGGTCCTGCAGGCTGATTGACCTCAAAACTGGCAAAGATGCAGGTCCAAGGAGGCATTAGCCTTGGTGCTGCTGTTGATGTTACCCTTGTGTTTGGTGAAGTGCTGTATTCCTTGCAAAATCTTCTGGGGGTTATTGTCTGTGAGATGACCCTCAATCCTCCTCCTGTAGGCTTTCTTGGCTGCTTTTATGCCTCTCCTCAGGTTGGCTCTGGCAATGCTGTACTGACCCGGTCACCTGACCTGAAAGCAATGTTACAAGCTTTGAGGAGTAAATGACCTCATTGGGCATCCGTGGTTTCCTGTTAGGAAGAACACAAATGTGTCTGTCCACAGTGACACGATGGACTGTGGACATAATGAATTTTTGAAATTATAGAAACTACCTCATCCGACTACATTATCCATCTACCATTGTGACGCTGATAGAATAATACAGTGCAGACAAAGCACTGTTGGATCTGTTCCTTCCTCTTCTGCCCCAGATGTCCGTTGCGGAGGAGAGCTGTGCATCCCGCTTATCTGTGAGTCATTAACTGATAAAAATTCCACGCAGCAGGTAGTGCACAGAACATCACCTTGTCACAGGAGCACAGGGAGTCACAACACGGCTGCTGACAAGGAAGTCAGCTCTTGATTTTCTGTAAACACCAGCCATGACTCAAAGGTGCCAGGTTGATGTGGAAACCATTGGGTATATATGTGCTTCTGTGAAAATCCCTTTATTTTCCAATTGTACAATATAATGAATGTTGTGCTCAGCCTATGTGTTGTGAAGAACTTTATTTTTCAGAGTTGAGTAGTTCTTTAACCTGCATCATATTTATCCTTTCATTTTTTTCAGTTATATTTTTGATACCTGTTGTTGAGTATATTGGACGTGTCCAAGAGTTCAGGCTACCTGTTTTCAAAATAGTAGATGCAGTTGTCATTCTGCACTGTCAATAGCAGCACTTGGCAGTTATGGTTTACTGGGAAATTGTTGCTGAAACAGATGTAAAATGAGTCATGGTGTGAGAGCAGCCTTTCTGCATGCCAGTGCCCAGGGGACCTTTATCTGACTATGTGTGCATGTCAAGGCTGCAACTAACGCTACTATACAGAGAGTTTTAGATTAGATATTTTATATATTTTTAGATAGACAATAGACAAGTGCTATTTCAGTTTGTAGAAAATAATTGTACTTTCTGCTCAGAGCCTGTCCCAGTCTGTCTACATGTACCAGGATGCATTTTGGCAACGTTGAGAATTCAATTTCTCCATAATGCTACCTTCTTTCAAGTCAGCCGGAAATGTATATTTAATCCCTTCAGATTACATTGCTGGTTGTATTGTTCACTTACTAAATGATATTAGTCAAAGAAGTTAAAAAAAATTGGTTCATACTGCAGCACCACTTCTGCGTACCAAGCCCAGGCAGCTTGCATTCCACACTTAGATCTAAGCCACCGAGCCGGGTTTACCCATCCGTGACGCAAAGCGATTTGGAGACATATGTTAAAAAAGTTCAATTTACCATTTTACCATTTGAAGTTTGAGAACTGGTTGAGATTCTTTCGGACCAAAGATTTCTAACATTATCTTGTAAAACAGTTTTATGTTATATATCTACCTGTTAATAAATCTACTGTTAGCAGCTGTAAACTGTATATAAAAATGGATGTAGCCACCAGGTCTCAAAAGTGCAGCAAAAGTGGAAGTATAAACAAAGTGCAATAACACTGATGGCCACTATGTGCTGGCTCCAAAAAAAATCTGATTCCACCTGACTTCAATTTCAAAATCACAATTTTCAGACATGAAATCTCAAACTACCGACCTATAACATGCCTTAGTACTACATGGAAGCTCCTGTCAGGCATCGTAGCGGCTAAGATGAGCCGGCACATTTATCAATACATGAGCAAAGCACAGAAAGGAATTGGCAACTAGAAAAGCACTCTGAGAGCGCAGACCTCCACCAAGCACTGTTAAGGCCAATTGATACTTTCCGCGTCCGCATGTCCGCGTTGGTGCACGAGGGTCCGCGTCACGTAAATGTCATGGAACACGTCAGGAAGCGCTCGAGCGGACAGGCGCGGAGGCGTCCGCGTACAGCTCCAAAAATGTGAGCATGTTGCCTGGGCGTGGAGGGCGCGAGCGGAGGAAGAGATCAGTAACATGAGGAGTGAACTGGACAAGTATGGCATTCAGATGCCACCTTTCAGTAAAATTGGAGGGATCCTTGCCAACGAGCTCTCAGTGGATGAAGCTGCCTTGCATGCTGCTGTGATTGCCATCAATGAGGCGGTGGACAGAGGTCAGACATTGGTAACAATGGGAGCCCTAAACAATCCTAACGCGATGCTAAGAAACATCCAGGAAGCTCTGGCCCAAGACTACCAGGACACACTGAGTCAGGCCAAGGCTCGTAAGCGGGATCAGTCCTCTGGGAGGCGGTCCTCAATTGCCTCTGAAGAAAGAGATGTTTACGAAGAGCTGCTTACGTAACAGGAAATCCAAAGCTGTATTGACTTTGTCAGCGCTAGCATATCAAGATGGACGCCTTTGAGGAGAGACTTTGCGAGGAGAATCCTTAAAAAAATTCCTGGATCCAGACGGTGTTGCGGATCACCCCCAAAATGAAATCAGTTCTTCCTTTTTCCACTTCCAACATATCCTGAAAATTTAATCAAAATCCGTCCATTTTTGAGTTATCTTGAACACAAACAGACTGACAGACAGACAAACAGACAGACTGACAGACAGACCGACAGATAAACGCCGGCAAAAACATAACCTCCTTGGAGGAGGTAATAACACCACAGGAGCCAAACACTGACTACTGGTCGACAGGGCAATTGCACAAGACTGTAAGACCAGAAACACCAACGTGTGTACGGCCTGGATTGACTACAAGAAATTCAATGACTCAATGCCATACACACGGACACTGGAGTGCCTGAAGCTGTACAATGGACCAAAGACCTCTAACAACAGGCTTCATCCAGAACTCGATGAAGCTGTGCAAGACAACTCTGGAGACCAACTCAAAGCTAGTTGCACAGGTGAGCATCAAATGCGGCATATACTAAGGAGATGCTCTGTCCCCCCTGCTGTTCTGTATAGGCCTGAACCCCCTCAGCCAGATCATCACCAAGAGTGACTTCGGCTACCAGTTCCAAAGTGGAACAACCATCGACCACCTCCTCTACATGGAGGATAAGCTGTATGCCAAGAACGAGCGTGACATTGACTCTCTGATTCACTTCACGAGAATTTACAGCAACAACATCGGGATGTTATTCGGAATAGAGAAGTGTGGACAAATGGTAGCTAGAAGAGGGAAGATGATCTCAACTGAAGGGGTTGAACTACCTGAAGGCAACATTGCAGATGTGCAAGACAGCTACAAATACCTGGGGATTCCTCAGACAAATAGCAACCATGAGGAGGCAGCTCGGAGCTCAGCCACAGCTAAGTACCTGCAGAGGGTGAGGCAAGTCCTGAAAAGTCAGCTGAATGGCAAAAATAAGATCCAGGCCATTAACACCTATGCCCTGCCAGTAATCAGATACCCTGCTGGCATAATATCCTGGCCACTGGAAGAGATCCAAGCCACAGACATCAACACAAGAAAGCTCCTCACAATGCTTGGAGGGTTTCACCCTTAGTCCAGCATCCTGAGGTTACCCCCGAAGCAAAAAGAGGGGGGCTGAGGGCTGAGGAGTGTCAGAGTCACGATCCAGGAGAAAACAGCAGGTCTCCGGGAATACGTGGAGAAGATGGCCCCTAACGACGAACTGCTGAGTGAATGCCTCAGGCAACAGAAACCCGACAAGGAGGAGAAGGAGCCTGAAGAGCCATCATGGAAGGACAAACCCCTGCATGGCATGTACCACCGACAGATTGAAGAAGTGGCTGACATGGAGGGAACATACC
>OOFC01048538.1:3365-39923 GCA_900323345.1 Pseudochromis fuscus
ACGACTGACCCCTCAGGTGGGGGCTGTGTAGCGATCGCTGAGCCGGTCGCTGGTTGGATAGTTTGGGGGGGTTGCAAGGGCTCATGGGAGTGTTAAGTGTTGGTGTTTTTCAGTGTTATGTTCATTATTCTGTGTTGTGTGAGCCTTGTTTCTGTATGGTTGGGGAAGAGTTTGTGTGGTGAATTGTTATGTGTTTGAGTTATGTGGACGCCGTGAGTGTAATGGTTGCTGTGTTATATGACCCTCAGCCACTGTTCATGTAAAGGGTTGTTGTTAAAAACCAATTAAAAAAGATACTACTTGGGGTCATGTGGTGTAAGAGGCACAAGTAGTGAGAAAAATCTAACTTCCTGGCTTGCTGTCCATTCTTCCCTGTGCGCTTGCCACAATATACATACATATATATATTTAATTACATCTTTCTACAGGGGAGAGACTGTCAGTTGCTGATATGAGGATCACACTTATTGGCAGAAGAGGGTCAGGGAAGAGCATGGCAGGAAATAAAATCCTTTTTGAAGAGATGTTTAGCACAGCTTGGTGGAAGAAGGTAACCTGATGGTTTGAAGGCCACTTTTGATTTGATAAGTCTTTCATGATTATTTAATACATTTTGTTATTAATTTTGTGTCTGAGCAGGAATTCCAAGATCAGAAAAGAACCACAATGTGTGTAAAGCATCGGGGAAACTTTGATGGAGTAAACATCACGGTCGTTGAAACACCAGGCTGGCTCACAGACTCAACGTCGCCTGTCTGGCTCAAAGGTGAAGTTCTGCGCAGTGTCTCCATGTGTGCTCCAGGCCCTCATGTTTTTCTCTTGGTTGTTCCCATTTCCAAAGCATTTACAGAGAAAGATAAAAAAGCTGTGGCTGAGCTCTTGATGCCATTCAGTGAGAAAGTCTGGAGACACTGCATGGTGCTGTTCACATGGGGAGACTGGATCAGCAACAGAACCATTGAGGAGCACATTGCTGGAGAAGGCGAGGCTCTGCAGTGGCTAGTGAAACAGTGTGGGAATCGATACCATGTTCTCAACTGCAATCGTTTTGGTGCTTATGTACCAGTCAAAGAGCTGTTCCAAAAAATTATTGACATGATTACACGAAACAAGGGACACTTCTTCACTGCTGACAGCAAACAAGGGCAGAAGCAGAAACCTCTCACGCTGACAGAAGAGGAGTGGAACAAGAGGGAGGAGACACTCATAGACCGAATGTTGAATGCAGTGGCAAATGAACCAGATGAACCAACACAACTGTCTGTGAGGATCGCTGCAAGTTTCGACGAAGCTTACATGCCAAACAGTGAGTTTGAAATCAATCAAGAAATCATTTTAGTTCACTCATATTTCTTAGTATGTGCGTTGTTGCTTTGAGTAAAACCATTCTACTTCTGTTTTTAGTGAGTGAAGATGATCCCACAGAATTTGGGAACAGATGTTGGAATCAAAGACCACGTGCCAAGGTGTCTGAATGGCTGAGGACCAGATTTGGAAACTCTTATGCCACCTCAGGGGTTGGCAGCATAAATGCCTCGGCCAGTTATGTAGAGAAGCTGGACGACGATCCTTTGACAGATGATCATTCAACAAGTTTTTCTTTCATACAAAAAGAGAAAATGGCCGTTCATCAATCTGGAGTTATTACAAACACTGTGGAAACTCAGCGCAGGCACTCTTGTTAAACAAGACAGATGTAGAACACAAGGATGTGATGTGTTGTCTGAACACAGCTGGATACTGACAAGAATATATGCCTATAATCAGTGGTATTCATTTCTGATGCCCGATTTCTGATCAACATGAAAATGGTTATGTTGTGGTGAAACTGATACAGTCAATTGTAATCATGTAAATATTAGGATTTTATTTTTGACTGTACTGTATTTTCTGTTTCATAAAAACAGTATAGTGTAGGCTACTTGTGATTAACAAAGCGTACTGAAAATACTCAACAGTAGTGATGAAAAACAAACAATGAAAATACACACTCTTGGTTTTATGTGGACTTAACTATCCTAACCTGTTATAGCAGTATGTAACTATACAGATGGAATTATATAATGTAAAATTTGATCCAAAAATACTGTATCCAATGCTCTATGTAATGCATAAAGAAACATCTGCCATTCCACAAGTTACAGAGTTGTGCATGGAAGTTCTCACAGCTGTATAATGTCATTCAGTCGTAAAAAGTTAGTTTGTGTATAGTTTCAAGGCACTTTACCTTTAGTATCTCTTGTTTCTACTATGCTAATACTTATCTATATTATCTCGCCAATATCTTTATCTAATAGTGTTAATAGGTAGCCTAATGTGCAAACTTTGTCACCGCAATAAATTAGACTATCAACAGAAAAACGAATAAAGTACTTACAAAAATGATCAATCATTGAGTGAAAATATTTCAAAGTAAAAAGTGCCAAATATTTTCTCATTTCAACTTTTTCCAAATGTGCCATTTTTCTTTTTAACATCTGTGAAGATCTTTGGGTTTTTGGAGTGTTGGCTGGACAGATAATAGGCTACATGTAAAGACGTCACCGAAGGAATCATCATTATTTTTTAACATTTAATATTATTTAACATTTAATTTACAATTCAATAGTACTGAATTCAGAAAAATATTTTTAATTTATTTTAGGAGAACTTCATACATTCAGTCAATAGAGGTAGCTGTCCATATTATGTCCCTACGTAGAGCGACACCACACGCCATCTTTGTTAGTGGCAAACTACGTCGGCTGATGACGAAGGCCGTTTCCTTTTCTGTGATTGGTGGAATTGCGTCATGCCAAAGGTCACGTATCTTTGGCGCTCTTCGTTCCCTACCAGTCTGGCGCGTTTTTGAAAGAGGACCTTGCGTCAAGAAAGATGTATTTTGAATTCAGACCGGTTTAGAAAGTAACCGTGTAACATTTCATATACCAGCGTTCATTTATATATCTGTGTCGGACGTGGAAAATGTTTGGCACACCTGTGGCAGCCGTGAGTAGCGGAGCCACTTTGGGACTAGCATCCAGCGGAGTCTGCTAGCTCTGTTGTATTACAGTGGGATTTATAATTCTGCTGGGGACAAACAACTGTCCGTACCAGACAATGAAGGTTTGTCTCCGTTGTTCATCCACACACACGGAGAAGTGAATAAGGGAGAAAACAGAGGCTCTGAAGTTGCAGTCGTCATTAACGGTGAGTGTTTTCCTTCACCTTTGTTTTTGTCGTGTCTGTCATTCAGCTCAAAACTGGAAAAGTCACGGGCGCCATGTCAAGTATAATGCTAATGTGTGTGTTAGTTGGTCTTTTAAACGTATGTATGATAGTATATAAAATTTAAAATGATCCGTATTCATATGTTAATGCTTCACTAGAACTATAAACTTTCTGCATTGCACAGCATTCATTCTGTTTCACAGTACAGTGTGTACTACACTGATGACTGCTCAGTGTTTACACTGTCCGATACGATGGCGGCTCACAAGACTGTATAATAATATTGTTGTATTACAAAACATAACAAATTGACTTTCAACTGTGCTGTGTAGTATGTTTGTTTAAATCATCCAGAGACCTTGAGTGTTGATACATAGTACGGTATTGGGAAAACAATAGGATTTGTAATGGCATTGTTATTTTGGGCTGTCATGACTCTCATCCAAGTACTGTCATTCTTCTTTGGCCTTTATCTCATAATAATGAAGTGAGATGTGGGGAACAGAACAGATTGAGAGAAGATTCCTTGACTGGAATTGTTTCTGTGAAAAATGAGTTTACATGGCATCTGAAACTTTGATGTCTCTTTTAGAGCTGTGAATATCAATGTCTTTTGTCTTCAGGTCTCTTCAAAATTATGGCTGGTGTTGTGGCGATGGCTTCTGTCATTGAGGACTTTGACACCCAGGTATTTTTATAACATTGATTTGGGTTTTGTATAAAAACAGTTTTTCCTCCTTCCTTTTGCATTCCTATATCTGATTATCTTTGTCACTCCTTTAACAGCCTTGCAAGAAATCTCGCAAAGATGGTGGCAGTCCTGTTGTCAAGACAATCACAAACTATTTCTCTCCAGTGGCCAAGCCTGGGGAGAAACCCTTTTCTCCTCCTCGGTCCAACAACATCATGGACTACTTTAGTCGGAAAGCTCCATTGTCTAAAGAAAAGACGAGCTCACCAGAACAGTCTAAAGAAAACTGTCAGCAGTCTCACTCTGCAGAAAAACACACCAACTCAGAGGTGGGGAAACAGCCATCTCAAAAACGGGGTAGAAAGGCCAGCAAAGCAGCGAGGAAACTTGTAGCAGCTGAAACTGTTAGTTCCACTGAGAAGACGAACTGCATGACAGAAAAAGCACTTGAAAGCAAAGACTCAGCAACAGATGCGGTCAGCAGCTGTGGGTTTCTTGGCAGTGATACAGCGGCTCTGCTGGCCCAGCTTGGTGCTGAGGCTTGTGCCACTGAAGGACTATCTGAGAAAAACAATCCCACTAAGATTACCAGTGATGAACAGGCTGAAGAAGCTGAAGATGGTTCCATAAGTGGAAGCAGTGGAGAACTGAAACATGTAATGAATACGATTGAGTTATCTCCAATTCTACCCTCAAGAGGTGAAACAAAACAAGTCAAAAAAGCTGCACGAAATTCTAGGAAGAAGCAGCAACCAGAGGCAAACCATTCACAGCCTGAGGAGAAAGAAGCAGAGAATTCTTTATGTGATGTTAGCATGGAGGTCAATCTGGACGAGGCCTCTCAGTTGCATAACAGCACAGTCACAATCTCCTTCGAGGATTTTGTGCGAAGTCAGAGTCAAGACAATGCCGGAGAGGGCAGAGAAGATGGAAATAAAATCCCAACAGAGGACAAGGAAATGGACACTGACCAGTTGGACATCCCTAAAACTGAAGGAAGTGTGGGTCCCGGAGAGCCGTCTGTCCAAGCCTCACCTCGAATTGTCACCATCCAGGCTGAAGTTCATGTCTCACCTAAACAAGAAGCAGCCAAAGCAGTTGGAAAGTTGGCCTCTATCTTCAAAGCGAGAAAAGGGGCCAATAGCCCGGCACAAGTAGTCTCATCTCCTCACCCAGAGGCTGGAGACCAACTTCCCTCTCTGGCTGTCAAACGGAAATCCAATGTGGTTCTTCAGGAGGAGGATCTAGAGCTGGCAGTGCTTGAAAGTGAGTCCACTCCCAGGTGCACTGAGGCAGAGAGGAAACAGTTCATGGCTGCCTTCAAACAGCCCAGCCTGGATGGGTCCAAAAACAAACCTGTCAAGAGCCAAGGGAAGCAGAAGCAACCCGGAGAGAAGATTCTGGATGCTGTAGATAAAGATGCTGAAGAAGACCTTGTGATTCCACCTCCTGTTGAGCCAGTTTCTCCAGCTTCTCAGGAAAAGAAAGCAGCTAAAAAGAAACCACTAAGAAGAGGCAGAAAGAAAGCTAAAGCGACAGTGACCGCCTCACCTGCTGCTGCTGCTGCTCTGGAAGAATCGGTTGCTGCGATTATTGAGGTTGATGATAAAAGCCCAGAGGCTCCCATCACCTCAACTCCCTCTACCCCAGCTGTGAGGAGATCCAGACGAGAGGCTGTCGTCAGACAAACACCTGAGGCCACTCCGACAACTTCTGTCAGAAAAACCAGGAAACAAAATCAATCCAAGGATGTGGTTGCTACAGCTGTACCTCCGGTCAGCCCTGAAGAGATGTCAACTCCAAAAAGACGCAAGTCCAAACGCGCCGTCTTCGTGGCAGAGATGGTGTGTCCACCTGATGCAGAACAAAGTCCAATCAGGTGACACATGCACAGAGTTAATCCAATACTGTTACTTTCTCTGTATTGTCTTCATTGTTCCATATTTAGTTTACTTTCTAATTTATTATTATTATTTTTTTTTATAAAGGATTAAATTCACTAGAGTCCAGAAAAATGTTTCTTCGTCCAAGGCAGAAAGTGTCAAAAACACTCCTTTGACTACTAAAGTAAGTATGATATTGGTTTTACAGGTGTATAAAGGGTGTACTGTTGTAAATGAAGGACATCTTTCAATCCCATAATTAAGGAGTGAGGATGACGAGTTACTATTCTTCGTTTTACAGACATCAAGTGAGTCTAAGAAAAGGAAGCAGGCAAAGAAGTTGGTGGAAAAAGCCAAAGTGATTCAGCAGAATAAAAAAACTGCTGTGAAGGAGAAGAGCACCTTAAGGCGTTCATCACGAAATGAGGCGTCCATCAAGAGGAGCTACTGTGAAGATGAGGTACAGTCAGTCAGTCTTTTTGTTTGTTTGTTTGTTTTAAGTGAAAGTATACATTTTCAGCTGAAGGGGTATCAGCAGTATGACCTAAAAATATTTTAGAATAATATTTTAAAATATTTCTCAGATTGTAAGTTGTCATGTCTGATCAGTTACCTCTGATAGGGTGTACATAAACACTAGATATGTGATGTTCTGCTCTCTGATGAGCACCCCCATCATTTTATTTTATGCAGTGTTAGTTCATGCAGAATAGTACGGTTTAGTGCATAGTTTCCATTGTGTAATTCTATCAAGGCAATGATTCTTCTTCTCTATATTTATTGTATTTATCTCTAAGTTTATACTTAATGCTTTCACTGTTAGTGAAGGTCAAATCTCTGCTTACTGAGTTTGCTATTTAACATCTATAAAACACAATGGAAGACAAACATCTGGTTTCTCTTTTTTTATTGGTTGTTTGATTTTCAGGATTCTGTGATCTGTGTGGAGGAGGACCAGACCTCCACTCCTCAGAAGGGACCAGAAAGGAGTAAAACCCAGAAGACTCTGCGCAGTCTGAACGATGTCCTCGGCAAAGCCACACAAGCTGGCAAAGAGACCAAGGCTGTCCAAGGTAGTCAATCACACTCCTTGGTAACTATTTCCCTTTGTTGAAGCCTCAACTAATGATGCTGTGTTGTTTTTTTGTGGCAGGTTCAAAGGGGGCTCCACCAAATCAGGAGAAGACGACTCGGAAGGCGTCGGCGGTGATTTCCATCTTTGATGATAGCAGTCGCGAGGGCTCTGAAAACTCCCAGGATGACGAGCAGTTCAGGGCGCGCAGAGAGTTCTTGAAGAGCGGTTTGCCCGAGTCCTTCAGGAAGCAGATCGCCAAGACCGCTGCCACCAAGGAGGCGTACTCTCTGTCCTGCTCCTCTTTTCAACCAGTTACACACACGATGCAGCCGCTCACTGGTAGGCTGGACCTTCACAGAAACACTCATCTTGTTGTTTCATTTGACAGGATTGTAATTAAATTTCTGTTTGTGATGAAGGATTTTTAGGTGATTGTTTGTGTGTGTTGACAGATTGCCCTCTTTGGAGTCTGCCATGGCCCAAGTCTTCATTACTGTCTCATCTGAAGGAGCTTCAGAGCCGAACATCCAGCCCACTTCCACCTGGGGCCCTTAGTGTGACCACAGTACCAGCATGTAGAAGCTTTTGTGAAAGGGTAAGTTTGAATAATTGTGAAGGTCTCTAAATGTCCTCCTACAGCAGCTTTAACAGTATTGTTTCTCTTTAGGGTTCTGGCTGGAGGCCTGAGATCTCTGAAAGCGTCCGTCAGCTTCTGGTGCAGGAGTTCAGTTCCTCTAACCCTGACTTCCCAGCACAGATGTTCATCACTCGCTTCCTGAAGAAACGTACTGAACATCAGCAGCACTCAGGTCAGCATCTGTTACTGCATGTGTACACTGAAGCAAAATTCACAATGCTTTATTTAAAACATCTTAGTGTCAGTGATCACTTAATATTTACAGTCAGTTTAAAATGGTCATAAGATCAGATTGATCCTGAACCTCCACTGTATGTACTTACTAGAACCAGAGGCTGGAACCAGAGTCACCAGCACCCCACTGCCAGCTGAATCAGCAGGAGGGAAGAGGAAGAGGAGGGACGATGAAGGGGAACACACAGTGAAGGTGGCTAAGAAACAGCGGTCTGACCGTTCAGAAGAGAACGTCTCCACCACTGACCCAGAGCCCAAAACAAGAGAAAGTCGAGCGAGGCGTGCTCAGAGATCCAGACTGGAGGTGAAGGAGGACGCTAAGCCTTCACTCCCAGCTGCTCCCATCCTGCACGAAGACGATTCTGTGGTTATGGTCGATGACTCATCTTTGGGTGAAGACACTGAGAAGAAAGGTGCGTCTAGATCAACAGATGCTGATAATGACTGAGATAAACATGAAATAAAGAAACCGGCCAAATAATATCAGCAGATTAGCTGAGCTGAAAAACAAGGGAATGAAATGACGCAGCCAGTTGACAGAAAACTCTAGACTGTCCAGCCAATCAAAGCTGATGTCAATACTTGTAATCAGAGAGAGGAAAAGACACACCACAACTGTAATTACATTTGCAGATGCTTTTTATTATAATGTACTTATACCAGTATTTTCTTTGTTACAAACGTGTTGTCAGTGCCACAATATAATGTCTGGAGAGAAGTGTTTGTTACTGCTCACTCTGTTATCTGGATCTAAACATGTCAGTGTCAAATTAGTAACAGTGTTTTGAATGACTTTAAAAAAAAGAAAGGAAAAAGTTGAATATGCAGCTCCACTCTGCTTTGCTTTTGATTCTGTATTCTGGATCAAGTTTATGTTCACAACTTGTTTACCTCTGGGGGAAATTGTGTTACTGTGAATTTAAAACTACTGTTTATCCCTGACACTCAGCTCTGTTTTTTTGTCATAGATGTGACGAAGGAGGATGTGTTGTGGACGGACAAATATCAGCCCCAGCACTCCAGTGACATCATCGGTAACTCCCCCGCAGTGAGGAGGCTGCACAGGTGAGGAAATGCACCTGTAAAACAGGAGAACCTGTTTGCATTTTTTCCAATGATATCAGGTTTGTGATACATAAGGAATTATTACCTACATTGTTTTTCCTAGTTGGCTGAAGGAGTGGAAACTCCGAACAGACAGAGAAGAAAGAAAAAAGCAGAAAGACAAAAAACAAGAGGAAGGCAGCAGCGGTGAGAGATGAAAACTTTCCTCATTAAACCTGCTTTTATTGGCTTCATGTGTTTGTTTGACTGTTTGTTTTTTGTGTGGCTGTGTGTTCAGACTCAGACTGGGACTGCGGAGAAGAGGACTCTCAGGATGGAGAGGACACCTTGTGTAATACATTGCTTATCACAGGACCCACCGGAGTGGGAAAAACAGCTGCA
This sequence comes from Pseudochromis fuscus, assembly GCA_900323345.1. Classification (NCBI taxonomy): domain Eukaryota; kingdom Metazoa; phylum Chordata; class Actinopteri; family Pseudochromidae; genus Pseudochromis; species Pseudochromis fuscus. Next base: position 12,542 of record OOFC01048538.1, read on the forward strand.
GTCTATGCCTGTGCCCAGGAGCTGGGCTTCAAGGTACAAATGCCTCACATGCATTTCAGAGCAGTGCGTTCAGGAGGTGGATGGCTACATAACTGTACGTATTCTCTAATCCCCCTCTGAAGGTGTTCGAGGTGAATGCTTCATCTCAGCGAAGTGGCCGTCTTATTCTGTCCCAGCTGAAGGAAGCCACTCAGTCACACCAGGTGGACAGTCAGGGAGTCAACGCCCACAAACCCACTTACTTCAACAGCTACGGCACAAGCAGCAGCGCTGGTTCTGTGAAGCCTTCTCCACGTATGTACACAGCACTGTACACTGGAACCATTATTCTGATGAGAAGAATATCACAAAGTAAACTGTTGATTGTCTTCATCTTTCAGGAAAGGTTAACTCTCCTCGCAGGGTGGTTTCCTCACCCAGGAAACATCCACAGTCGCCCAGAGGTGCAAAAAGAGGAGGCCTCGCTCCAACCTCGTTAGCAAACTTCTTCAAAGTGGGTCGACCCACCAGCAAGGAACCACCGAACACTACAAAAAATGAACAAACAGGTACATACACATTCAGTTTTTTTATTTTTAATTTCCTTGATAATTTAACCTCCATTAAAAAGTTTTTCTTTTGGACTTATTAAGTATTTTGCTGCTCTTCTCTCTCCTGCATCTCTTCTTGTAGCTGCTTCCAAGAAAGTTGTAAAAGCAAATGAAGGTGGCAGTAAGCGTAAAGACCTTGTGGCCAAATCTCCAGCAGCTACCACCCCTAAAGAGAAGAACAGTGAAGAGCAGAGCAAGAAGACGGCAACATCACTCATCCTGTTTGAAGAAGTGGATGTTATTTTTGAAGATGACTCAGGTTTTCTGGCTGCCATCAAGACTTTCATGACAACTACGAAGAGACCAGTCATCCTCACTACAAGTGGTTAGTATGAGTTGAAAAGTTGAATGGAGTGTCTTCCAGTCAGGGCTTATAATGACTTTTCAATGACAGTTTCTCAATCTCTTATTTTTTTTTAGATCCTGCTTTCAGCACAATGTTTGATGGAAGCTTTGAGGAGATCCACTTCAAAACGCCCTCGGTGGTGAGTGAAGGAATCTTGAACCTCACTGTTTCACTTAATAGTTTGTTTTTTTTTTGTTGTTGTTGCTTTGATCTTCTCATGATAATCACGCTGGAATGATTAACTATCACAAGTTACATTCTTTATACACATCAGTCAGTTTTTTGATTGTCCTCCTTTCTTCCCTCCACAGCTGAACGTGGGCAGCTACCTGCAGCTGTTGTGTCTGGCTGAGGACATGAGGACAGACCCGTCGGACGTCCGTTCTCTGCTCAGTCTCAACGGCTGTGACATCAGGCAGAGTTTGCTGCAGCTGCAGTTCTGGACTCGCAGTGCAGGAGGTCGCCCCGTGAGGAGGCCGCTGGTCCAGAAGAGCGGTGGCAATACAAGTACGGAGCTGAACAAGTTTGAATTACTGTTGTAAATACCCAGATTTTACTTCATAAATAGCTGGTGCTTTGTGTTTGTTGTTTTTTATTGGATCAGAATAACAAATATTTTTCTCCTCATTTGCATTAAAAGCTGAGCTACAGCCAGAGGCAGCTGACAAGTGTGAGACAGTCTCGTCCACTCTTCCTCCCTGTGACACCGGCTGCACTGAGAGCAAACTGGGTCTGTTCAACATCAAACCAGAGAGAGATATTTGGGAGCTGCTGAAGGTAAACTGTTTATTTACCACATACATTTTTGTTTTGTTTGAATGCGAGTATTTTCATTTCTGTTTTTTGTTTGTTTTTTTCTCTGTTTTCTTTTTCTTATCTCTCATCTTTTCTCCTTTTACTAGTTGGTTTTTTCTTGAAAAGCCCATCCAGGGAAAAGAGTTGCAAATGAGTTTAATGCTACATACTCTCTGTGTAACACATCACCAACAAATCTCTTTAAAGGACCATTCCACTGGATTTGTGCTCCAGTTATTTGTGTTTACAGTACCGACAACTGTACTTGGAGCAACAAGTTGCTTTAAGTGAATGGGTTATAACTGTCCTGTTTAACTTTGTATGTGTTGTCTCAGCAGAGTCCAGAGGAGGAGGCGGTTTGCTGGGACCTGCTGACAGACAGCAGGCGACGAGGAGTTGACCTGCTTTATTCCAACATGGAGACCCTCTTACCTCTGCCCCACACACAGCTGACTACCTCTGCCTGTAAACCAGAGAAGTGTGTTTCTTTATCACAAGACAATCCTTCAGTCAATCCACCAGAGCAGGTGTCAGACACGCTGCCATCCCACAGCAAGTTATTACACTCAGCAGAGTCAGCTGATGGCTCAGAGAGTGGTAGTCCGGTCAAAGTGTCCAACAGGATGAGGAAAAACAAGAAGCGACACTATCTGCCTGAGCAGCATGGCCTGCAATCTGACTCGGACTCAGAAGATGGATTTCTATCTCTCTGCAAACCACAGAGCGTTCCTCCGGCAAAAGAGGAAGCCAAAGAGACTTTAGTTTCAGAGAGGGTAAAAAGGAAACCCCTGACTCCAGAGGAGCGAGTAAAAAGTCTGCCTGTCTCACAGTGTCTAGAATCAATAGCTGACTTCTTGGACGACATGTCCTACGTGGATTCGTCCTTACGTTTCCACCCAGATGGGGGAGACCTTCACAGAGGGATGTCTCCAGTCAGTGCAGTCATAAAGGACGGGATGACGGATGAGTCGAGGGTCGAGACTGAGAGAGGGAGCTGGGGGACAGGAGACCACGTCTTGGAGATCCAGGCGGCTGTGGAGGCTCTGAGCTTCCGCAAGTGTCGGGCTTCAGTCGCGGACGCCTGGGACAAAACCCAACAACTGGAGGGGGAGCTGGGAAGAGAAGCTGCAGCAGAACTCACCCTCCCTGTGGCCGCTCATCGGGAAGGTTACAGCTTCACTCAGGATGGTCCCTGTCAACCACAGTGAGTGAAACTTCTACTATATGAAGAGTGGCTTCACCCAAAGCAGAATTAATTCATTCTAAGTATCGTCAGTTTATCCGAAATCCATGTTTTCTGATGTTCTCTTCCAGGCTGGTGCAGCAGAGGAGAGAAGTGATGGAGAGCCTGACGCTGAGAGGAGTGTTTGGTGCACTCGGCAACCGACCAGCAGCAGCTCTGGACTATTTGCCGATGATACGCACCATCTGCAGATCAGAGCAGCTGAAGGAGCAGTGCAAAGTGAAGCGGCGGTGAGCACGCAGAGACCACCATAGATTGTTGTGTTTTCAGCTGGGCAGCAGCAGCAGGTTTTGGTTGACACTGTGGGCAGGATGTGGTGCAGACAACAGACGGGTCTTGTTTTAAGTGTGAAGTTAAGGGGCCACAAATAAATGTGTTAAAGTGTAAGATGGTGCCTGCATGCAGCAAGTGCAGTCTCTTGAAATATGAAAAAACACTCAACTGTTCATTTCTTTTCCTCTTCAGGTTCCTGCACTACTTAGATGCGATCCACTTGGGCATTCAAAAGAGCACTCTACACATCCTCGCTGAAGACTTCCCCTAATCCTCACGTGTCTTTATGATCACACACAGGCCTTAAATAAATATAAAGGTCCTTAGGCATGAAACATGTTTACAGGTTGTGTTGTGGAGAGTCTTACAACAAGGTGAAATCAGCATTGCCTCTTCGTTTTATAATCCTGGAGTAGACAGCTGATGCACTAAGGACTTTTTCCACCTACTTTACCAGCGTTGACTGAATATAGAAAACAGCACACAACTACATAACCTCACAGGTTGTTGGACATCCTTTGGTGCTTTCGAAGACATTTTACAGCTTCATATGATTTTTATGATAATAAGCTGTATCAGAATGTATGTTTTTGTGTACAGTAGTGGTTTGTAGCCTCGTTTATCAGTACTTTGCATTTTGCAAAGCGTTTTTATCAAGTAGAAATTGCTTAACAATTTGTAAGAGATTAACATGTAAAATATAAATTACTTCTTTATTTGTAAAGGCTGTGTAAATTATCATCACCCAGTACCTTGGTTCATAAAAAGCAGGCAGCTTTTGGCAGAAATGTCCCTTTCACATTCATCACAGTGATTTTTTTATGTTGTTTGTTTCCAGCCTTAAACGTGGACACATTCTTACACATTGTTCACGATGGGTTTTTGTTGAGACCAAATAAAGGTTTTTCACAACTCGATAAATAAATCGTCTCAATAGTGTTTCATTATGTCTGTGTTAACATGATATGGTTTGTCGTTCACTTCCATGAAAGATGGAGGCAGTAGAGCGATATGCAGATAAGTTTATGTGAAAAAAAAAGGTCCACCCCCAGTGACAAAAGCAAACCTCGCTGCTTCCGAGAGCGCAGCTGGACACGCTCCAGAGGAGGAGGATGTCTGCGTCGCGCGTTCTCGCAAGTTGCAGTTTTCCTGTGGATGTCGCCATGTGTCAAACGGTGTGACGACCATGCTTCATTTCCACCGCGGGATTCACGGTTGTTTGAGAGGAGACGCAGACTTCGTATCGAAATGGCAAATCGTGAAAGAAACAAGAAGATGTTGCTGGAATTGATGAGGCACCCGGACAACAGTCGGTGCGCGGACTGCGGTGCGCCTGGTGAGCTCCGCGTCGGCGCCACTCGACATTTAACACGAATATATAACTGAAATCTCTGGTTAATACATCTAAATTACGAAGGGCAACTTACCTAAATATATCCAAATTTACTTTCTCTTAAATGTATTATATTTTTAAAGTGATATGTTGCCATTTCTACTTTAAACCTGTTACTATAACTATAAGTTTTCTTTGTACTGAGCCAAAACTTTATTTCCAAAGGTGATACTCCCATTTAAATTTGACTAAATCACATTTAGACTCTCAGAACCTGCTTTATGGCACTGAAAGTGGGAGGAAGGGGGTTAAACTGCTGCCCACTAACAGCTTCATCCATTTGTATCCCTCCCTCTCCTCCTCCTCCTCCTCACACTGTGCACACCTCAGATGCAGACTGGGCATCATACAAGCTGGGAGTGTTTGTGTGTCTGAACTGCTCCGGGGTCCACCGCAGCCTGTCCAGCCGGGTCAAATCTGTAAGGTTGGACTTCTGGGAGGATGACCTGGTGGAGGTATGTGCTCCTTTAACCGTTATCACCGGCCTTACAGATGAAACAATGAGCTGTCTGTGAGCATGTCTGATCTCAATGTGTGTCTTTCTGTAAGTTCATGAAATCCAGTGGTAACGCCAGTGCCAAAGCTTTGTATGAGAAGGCTGTCCCACCGTACTACTATCGACCCCAGCAAAATGACTGCAAGTAAGGTTCATTTCACTTTTTTGTGACCGCTAAATGTCTCCATGCTGGAATATTTGGTTATTAATAGTTACATTTATGTGCAATAATGGACTGCTGACGGTGCAGGGCCACAGAAATAGAGAGAAGTGCAACTACTGACTGTACAAGTGAAGTTCTGGTGTTGGAACAAAGTTTATTAATCATGATCTTGTAGTAATACTGCATCCTCTGTTGACAGTTGAAGTGGGTGTTGTAGTATTTTCATGTTTGGCTTTGAACTGCAGTGTCCTGAGAGAGCAGTGGATTCGGGCTAAATATGAGAGGATGGAATTTACAGGAGAAACCAAGTACCCACCGCTGTCATATACCACAGGTGATGTGTCCACTCACGCTCTCTAACATCCATTTGTACTCTCGGACATGAAAGTCTGTTTCTGTAAGAGTAATTTAAACAATGTGGTTCCTCATGCACATGCAGAACTGTGCAGGAAAAACCAGTTTGCATAGTGAAAGAGCCAGGAAGTGAAAACTGGACAGTCATAGAGCCCGTTCGGCTCAGTCACCAAAACATTAACTATTTCAAATGCAATCTGTGTCGAATAACCTTTTATTTTTTGATACCAGGTGTTCATGAGGGCATGCTGTGGAAGAAAGGGAAAGAGAACGCACAGTTTCTGCAGAGGAAGTTCGTGCTGTCAGAGAGGGAATTTACTCTGCTTTACTACAACAAGGAAAATGTGAGTCATTGCAGCTCTGTCATCAACATAAATGGATATATCTGATAGTGCTGGAAGCATTCCTCAGAGATTTTGGTCCATGTTGACATGATAGGAATAAGATCTGGTCACTGTGGAGGCCATTTGAGTACATTAGACTGACTGACAATACCCTGGTAGGTTGTGGTTTTTGAATGACTCTAAATTAGTGTTAAGGGGCTTAAAGTGTGCTAAGAAAATATCCCCCACACCATTACAGCACCAGCAGCAGCCTGAACTGTGGGTGTGACACCTGTAGCTCAGGTGGTAGAGTGGGTTGTCTACAAATCAAAAGGTTGGTGGTTCAATCCCTAGCTCTTCTTGTCCTCAACTCAAAGAGTCCTTGGGCAAAGACTTTAAACCCTTGATTGCATCTGATGCCTTGCACAGGGATGGGACTGGGTAAATTGTGAAGTAGCAGAAGTTATGAGTGGCTTTTAAGACCTACCCCAACTTTTAAATGATGAGACTCATCAGACCAAAGTGCCTACTGTAGCCTCACTTTCTTGTTCTCAGCTGACAGGAGAAGCATCTTATGTATTCTTCTGATGCTGCAGCCCATCTACTTTAACATTTGATGCATCCTGGATTTAAAAATGGTTCTTCTGCATACCCTAAATGTCAAGAGTGGTTATTTTAGGTTTGTTACAGGCCAGAAAAATAGGGGAAAGAGATTTAACTGTGAATAGAAATGGACAAAGCTAGTGGGGCTTAAAAATAAGGCCAATGCAGAAGTGCAAAAAAAGTGCAAAACTCAAAAAAACTTTTGCTCCAGCTGACTTCAATTCAAAAATTGACATGTGCAATCATAAACTACTCAGGCAATGCATTTTCTTCTTTAAGTCATTCTGATGTCATTAGCTAAAGTTAGTTCTTCTTATTAGTAATCTCGTGGTCCATATGAAAAATAAAATCATTATTACCTCGATGCTATGCTTCAAAAAGAGGAATTAGCTTGATTGACAGGTCCATTCTCCAGTGAGACTGGCGCTGAAGTGGAGTCTCATTGACATTCGGCAGTTTAGCTTGGGTTGAAGGGTTAGACCCGCCTCCTCGCTCTTCCCTTCATTTCCAAATATAATCACTTCTGGCTCCAAACCAACATCCAACGTACAAATGCCAAACTTCTGCGTGACATCTTGCTTTCTTCATTCATTTCTATGTACAGTCTATGGAATTAACATAAAACCACTCGATGGACAACGATGAGCCAAAGTTAAATGTATTTTAATGGGTAAAGTAAAAAAATATATATATTTAAAGTCAGCACAGGTCACAGTTGGACATCAGAAACAAGAAACAAGCAAAACAAATGGAGACAGAAACAGTGTTACTGTACCAAATCTAATCTATGGTTTAAAGAATAAAGAACAAAAAATTAACCTGAACTACTTACCTACACTTACTAACCAAATAGAAATACAGGTGTCTCAGGCTACAAAGTAACAAGGTGGGGGAGAGAATTACTAGCAAATGTCACTGAAATCACCTTTCTCCATCTTTACAATGCCTACGTGCCTAAATGCAGTGGATGATTACATATTTGCTTTAATAAGTAATTGAACAAATCTAATGTAGTAGCACTTGTGTGTCTAAAGCTCAGTTTTGTGCTTTGAGCAAACACTAACATCAGCGCATGAACATGGTTACAATGCCAATGCTACATGTTCAATAACAACTTAATTTCATAAATTAAGACCTGATGATAGCCCTTCAGATAATGACATCTCTAAAACAGCAGCATACCACAGTGTGTACTTCTTACCACCTCTGAAGAGCACATCTGTATATTTGTGATGTAGGAGTCCAAAGGCCCCAAAGCTGTAATCCTCATAAAGGACCTGAATGCAACCTTTCAACCAGAAAAGATTGGCCATCCTCACGGGCTGCAGATCTCCTATGAGGATGGAGATCACACCAGGAACCTCTATGTTTATCACGAGAGTGCTGAGGTGGGACTGCACAATCATCCAAAATCTAAAATACACTCGCTGGAAGGACTTACACTGATTGTCATACAGAAGTTTTGGAGTTGAGGTGAAGCTCTGGGTTTCCTCTTCTTCTCTAGGAAATAGTCACATGGTACAACGCCATCCGTGCTGCTCGCTATGCATACCTGAAGACAGCGTATCCGACTGGAAGCAACGAAGAAGTAAGTATCCAATGTGTTCGGTTCAAAAACTGTGGCCACGATCATTTTTTCTTTTAGTAAATACCTTTCTCTTAGGTAGCAGTTTATAAACTTTGAGCTTTAATGATAAGGATTAAAAAGAAAAAGTTACATCTTTTGCTTTTATGTTTTCAAGTTGAACTAGTGTACTGTTATGTTTCTGTATCAGCTGATACCAAAGATTACAAGAAATTACCTCAAAGAGGGATACATGGAAAAGACGGGACCTCTGGTAAGTCATCAAAGAACAATCATACAGCTACATGGTATTATATACATTTATTTGTTTTTTTCAGCACTCAACTGCTACTTCAATGTTTGTATTTACAGAGCTGATGATACTGAGTGTGTGTTTCTGTTCCTCCTTTACACACCAACACATTTAACATGAACATATATGATTTGATCACTGTGAAAGAAAGGAAATGGAGCTTGAATGGAAAATATTCAGATTTATACTTTCTTTTTTATGCAATGTTTACATTAAACATATTTTGTTTGCACAGCAAACAGAGCCTTTCAAAAAGAGATGGTTCATTTTGGACTCACAAAACAGGAAGTTATTCTACTATAAAGGCCAACTGGTGAGGACACAACCACTTGTCATCGTAACCCCATCCTCTACATTGCCGCTGTGATTATGTTTGAATTTTGATCTTTGTTTTTTCAATATTACTTTCCTATTTTGAATATAGGATGCAGAGGAATTAGGGGCCATTTTCATCGGGCCAGAGAGCAATGGTTACTCTGTGAAAGTGTGCGTCCCGAAGAATCCTCGGGGAAACAAGTGGAAGTGTGGTGTGATGGTGGAGACGCCCGACAGACAGTTTGTCTTCATGTGTGAGCAGGAGCGGGAGCAGAAACAGTGGATGGATGCCCTCAGACAGATCCTGTCCCGGCCCATGGCACCACAGGATTATGCCAGTAAGCAAAGATTTAAAACACTAGAAATATGTCAGCAGTGTGCAGCTCACAGTCTGTTCAGTAGGGGATGAGACAGCATAATTAGACATGGTGTGATGGAAGTTTTCCATCGATTGTCAAAAAATTAGTAAATCATAATAAGTCTCATACCAGTCTTCCCATCATTGATCATTTCTGCACCTTGTGCCTGAAGAGAAATATATGGCATCCTTTGAAACTAGGTTTAGATATATAGGGCTTTGCTAATATAATGATATCAAACAGGTATAATATTTACTATGTTCATCTTTATTTAGTATTTTACCTCACTAATTAGCATGAAAGACAGATATCTGGTCATAAACTAATCTGATGGATGTATATAAATGCATTATGACCTGACGTGAATGTTTGTATCAAATTTTTTGATTCTCTGTCTTATCGTTGTTGAGACTTTTCACTGAAAACTGCTAAGGTTCACATCATTGCAGTGATTGAAAAAAACTCACTAAATCATTACAATACACTGCCCAGAAGCAATGAAAATCTGTATGAATTGAAGCAGGTGGGTTACAGCAGCAGGAGACCACACTGGGTGCCACTACTGTCAGCTAAGAACAGGAAACCGACACCACAGTTCACACAGATTCGTCACAAAGCTCAAATCATCACAAAGTGGATTCTTGAACATGACAAAGAGTTCACTGTCCTCCAGTGGCCTCCACACTCACTAGATCTCAATCCAGTAGAGCATCTCTATGATGTGGTGGAACGGGAGATCGCAGCCGACAAATCTGCAGCAACTGAGTGATGCTATCATGTCGACATGGATAAAAATCTCTAAAGAATGTTTCAAACACCTTGTTCGAACTATGCCACGAAGTCTGAGGGCAGTTGTGAAGGCAAAATGTACCTAAGAAATTGGCCAGTGAGTTTATATCACTGGATAACTGATAATTGATGACTTAAGCTGACAGTGGTCCTAATTGGACAGTCAAGGAGATTTCAGTGTAATTAGGATTCATCTACTAGGGAAAAATATTAGACACAAAAACAATGTTCCTGAATAAATCCAGGTCACTAGAAAATAAAATAATAATACACCCGGTACAGGGTAAACATACAACTGTATTTGTATTTGCACAAACCTCATCACAGAAAGTTCTCATGTCCTACTAGTATATTATACATAATACTGTTGTTTCTCCTTGCAGTGGAAGCCAGTGTCAAATATAGAAAATAACTACAGAGAGGTGTGGCAGCCGGAGGATGATGGAAAAACTGCAGCTCTTACACAAGTGGCTGAACTACTGCAGCACAACAGATGTACAGTGACCTGCTGTCACTGCACTGTATTTTTACGGACCCTTGTCATTGTTGTATTGTTGTAAAGCATCTTGAACCATGTACTCTGTGCTTCAGTGTAGATTAAAGACTTCAATAAAATCATTTTGACTGACACTGTATCTGATGCTCAACTGCAGAGTTCAGAAAGTATTGTGTTATATGACATCTATTTTTCAACTATAACCAACTATCACCTGATCTCCCTGCTATACTGAAGGTATAAATCACTGATGCATTCATGCTATTTCTAAAATATATATATATTTGTTTGTGTTGACTTTTGATACATTCATGTTGAATATTTTATTTTTTTTATAATGCATATGTGTTACATTTGGCAGTGAACATGTTTTATGACACTATGCCCAGAAAAATAAAGTATTAAAAAACATTATATTGCGTGGCTAAATTTATAGATTATAAATACATCCAGGGGTTTATTATACAAATGGTATTTCTAAATGTAGTTTTCAGCATTTATGAATTCAGTAACAATAACCTATATGCACATATAACATGATGAATACTTTTTTCAACATTATTTGCTTGTTTTAGAGAACAATGTAGGCTCACGATCCAAAGATTATTTTATTTTCTGTAACCTAAAATTGTTTGTACAGCAAAAGAGAAGATATTCCTTTATCTCACAGTGGGAAATTGTAATTTAATACACATATTTAAAATGTCAACAACGCATTTGAAAATACTGTTTAGACTGTGAATGTCTTTTTGAGGTTAAAGTTATTTAAGGCATTTATGGCACAACTAACAGACACACGTGGTAATCATAAATTACTGCACTTCCACTGTTTGAGCCAGAGAGCAGCATAACGCGTTGTTTTAATTCGGGTGAGGATTGTCCTGCGCGCTTTGCCGTAGTTGCCCGGCACTGGAGGTCGGGCATGCCCATGAAACATCCACTGCGAAACGCTCTGCAAGCGCGGAAAAGTGTGCGTTTAACACAATTTAACGAAGACATGTGACACAGACGAGTTTTTAATTTGCTTTCTGCTGAGCTGATAACCCGGAAGTTTGAGGAGACTCGCGCAGGAAACTCGAAGGAGCGCCGAAAACTGTCCGTCCGGTTTGTCCTACAAAGGCGCCGAGTGTTTGACAGCGGCAGGGCCCGACGTTAGATAAACCCGCCGGAGGAGGAGGACGACATCCAGGGGACTACATGAAACTATAAAGACTGTCCTTTCTGCACAGGGAAGCGAACATGAGGAAGGACGTGAGGATACTACTTGTGGGGGAACGTAAGTAGCAGGTGTATTTAATCCCTAAGCAGCTGGGAGCTTTATTAGCTAATATGCTAGTGGCTAATGCTAACAGTGAATCCAACAATGTGATAGTGAGGGGCTGATACATGTGCTGTGAGGGGCTGTGGGTAGTTTATTCCACAGAGTGTGAGGAAGCCTATGTCTAACATACATGCTCCAGCCTCTGGTTTGTGTCTGGAGCTCGTAGCCTAATAATTCTCACATGGTGCATGATACATGTCTCATGAGTTTCCATGTAATGTCCCTGTCCTCAGTCTACTCAGTATATCTCTTCATCATTACCACACTGTGGCTTGTGTGTAGACACAGTTTAATTCTTCCGTAAATAGTGCAATAACTCTTGTTTATTGCTGGATCATTGCATTGGATTTAAGTACATTGTCTAATAGTAATGAAATAAACTGAAAACTATGTATTTTCTTTATAAAAGGGGCCAGCAAACACTGAAAACGTCTCCTGCTTCAGTTTCCCTTATTCCAAAGTGATGTCTTTACATCCCCTGTCAGTCACTAACACAAAGATGTTCAGTTTTCTGTTACAAATATAGACAGCAAAGTCTTATTCGATATTATTTGTCATTTTTAGACATAGAAAGCCTTTATTGTCATTGTACAACATACAGAAAATAAAGTACTGAGTTAGATATACAATTCAATAGAATAAAATAATTTATGTAATGAAGGCAGTAACTAATATTTACAGTTGTGTGTATTGCACATAAGAGTAAAATTCACATATTGCAGGTGTAAGAGAGGTTTGACTGACAAATGACTTCAGTAATTACTTTCTCATCAGAGGAGTCACTCCTAAATGTCTTGTTGACTGACCGACTGATTGATTCACCACCAGTTGGCGCACACTGCTATGGAGAAATACTTGTATAATTACAATATCTCGACCCTTTTCCACGACTTTGGAGAAAGGGCAGAAAGTCACCATATCCCACCAAACCATGTTTCACCTGGTGTGTTTGTCCTCTTGAAAGCATGCGTGTTGTCAGTACTATTTATATTTCGGTTGTGACTCTGCAGGATGGCCTACATGGCCACATTAGGTGAGTTGGCATCGACTGTTACTGAGAGAGGGGCAGCCAAAATACTACGTGCCAGCTTCAGTGTTGTGAGGTTCAGTCTGTGGGGTTACTCAGCTGTGCTGTAAATACACTGAGGGGCAAGTGGTACTACAAAGTCAGCCTGCAGCTACAAATTAGATCAACTGTTTATTAGTCAGTCGTCTGTTTCTATTGGTTACTTCTTTGGTCTAAATAAATGACAGCTCCACGGTGATGTCGCCAGAATGCTGGATTTGTCTGTCAACAGTCTACATCCGAAGATTTTTAGTTTCAAGTGAAACAACATTGAAAAAAGCAGCAGATTCTTACCTTTAGTGTGTATAGAAGTGGTGCGTTATAAATTACGTAAGCTATTAAAAGTCTCAGGTTATCAGAATAATGTATGATAGTTGCAGACGTATTTATTTTCTACATTTCCCAAGCGAGGAAAATTGTTGGGATGCTGCCCCCATTACATTATTCATTAATCTCTCTTGAATACCAGTGAAAATGTTTGACCAGTCTTTCTGTTGGAAGCTTATTTTCAGACTATATTTCTCCTCTGTTTGGTGCTAGAATTTAGTGAGTGTTCTTTTTAAGACCCACAGCACTTAGCGGCAGCTCTGACCCTCTTCAGCTGCTCTTATCTGTTTCCTGTCGCTTCACACATCACTTCACAGCAGTCACAATTTAATGACCCGTCGTCTGTAAGAGATGTGTGTAATGTTTGTGATTTCTTGTGCCCATACAGCCAAGGTGGGGAAGACATCACTGATTATGTCTCTGGTCAGTGAGGAGTTTCCCGATGAGGTATGTATTAACATCAGAGACTGTATGTATGACAGAAATCATCTTGTGAGCTGTTTAATGCACACATACACATATATTCTTGTTGTGTGCTTGAGTTGCACAGCTAAGAGCATGTCACAAACAGTCAGTATTTAGAGTTATTTTCGTTGGTCTTTCAGGTTCCTCTTCGAGCAGAAGAGATCACCATCCCAGCTGATGTCACCCCAGAGAGGGTGCCCACACACATCGTGGACTACTCAGGTAACACCTCGACGACACACCACTTTCTAATATCTAATGATCCAAGCTCTGTAATAATAGGAATAAATCAGTTTGTTAAGAATGCTTGAAAACATGAGAAATACTGCACTCATGTGGTTTTTCATCACATTCAGAAGCAGAACAGTCAGACGAGCAGCTGTATCAAGAAATATCCAAGGTTGGTTTCATGTCCTTCTCACCTTCATCTGCTTTTGTAGGTCATATATCACGTGCAGTTTGAATGTGCATCACAAGCTAACGCTGCAATTTCTCTTTGTAGGCAAATGTTATTTGCATAGTTTACTCAGTCAACAACAAGAAGTCGATTGAAAAGGTGAGCATTGTTTAACACGTGCATACCTGCAATGTGTGTTAATAATTAAATGTTGCCCAGCTACAATGTTCATTGTTGTGTTTTTATCCACCAGGTGACTAGCCACTGGATACCCCTCATAAATGACAGAACGGACAAGGATAGCAGGTGTGTGTATACCCGAGTAGTCACTAACAATTAGGTTTTTATTTTTTAATCTAAGAAATGTCATAAAATATTGATACATTTATCATCATCTACCAACTAAAGCCCCAGAATATCCAATTTCCAATTCTATGAAACATTTTTCATTTTTGCTTAAAGTAGCAGCCTCAATTATTTAAAAATGTTTTCTAGAATTAGATTAATTTTCTGTCTGCTTACTGATTGTTGTAGCTGTGTAATAATAACTGGCTTTACTGCAGGGTACCATTGATTCTTGTGGGGAACAAGTCCGACCTGGTGGAACACAGCAGCATGGAGACCATCCTGCCAATCATGAATCAATACCAGGATATTGAAACCTGTGTCGAGGTAAAAACACACATTCATTGAGGCAGGGCTCTGGGGAGATCCCACTCAGTCTGATGTCAGTTCAGAGCTGCAAATCAAATATACACAGCTGATTGAAAATCCAATACTGTGAGTGACTGTCAGAGAGAGACTGTGCAGGACACATCCCAACCCCGGCTGCTCTCAGACTACAGTCCAGATCCTGACTCCACTTACCCACTGACTGAGCCATTATTAGATTTATATCATCGAGTCCCGCGCTCACAGGCGAGTGCCTGCTGACTGATGGACTGTGAGTGTGTTGAGAGGCTTGGCTGTCGTGGAGAGAGGATGCTGGCCTGCGTCTGCATTACCATTCAAATTTAAATTTCCCTCTGTCGCATGAGACGGCTCAGTCAGACCCTCCTCGGGTGGATTAGTTACAAGGTTAAATGAGGGAGAGGAGGAGGACGTGAGAGGCGGCACATACACATGGAGACATAGCCAGAGACTGCTGGTATGAAAGATATGTGATCCAGTATTTTCCTGCTGGCTCAGTGTTCAGCCAGCACCAGGGATATGTCTGATAGATTTGTGTTTTTTTTTTCTGTGTAACTGTATCAGTGGTGGAAGATGGATTACAATCTTTCACTGAAGTAAAAGTGACCCTTACATTTTTAAAAATACTGAAAGTATGAAGTATTTTACATTTTGAATCCTATATAATTCAAATGTTCTGTAGTTTATTTTATTTTGTGCCTTTGTACTTACTTGTACATTCCCTGTGGGTTTTGTTGTGTAACCTTTGGCCAGGACTCTCATGAAACATAAGTATTTACTATGTAACAAACGCGCTTTCAGCGTTATGGTATAACATATTATTAGTAATAATGTCATATTGATTCAGTTTTTTAATATCTATTTTATGCTTTCCAAAACTTTGATTGTTGAGGAAGTAGTAATTTACAAGTAATACATGTGGTGAAGTAAAATGTCCAGTTTGTTGTGTTGTCACTGTATAAACACAGTTCTCATGCATCCTAGAAATTTGGTCTTTTTTTAGACTTTTTTTTTTTTTAAACTCCTGAAAATCAACCAAAAATAGTGAAATTATTTTCTTCAAAAGCAATTTTGATGTTGACATCTGTAGAGTTTTGTTATGACATAGTACTGTGCCATTTTTTTCTTGAGATGTTACAATTTACGATAAATAACATAAATATTCTCCGAGACAGAAGTTGCATTTTTTTGTGGAAAAAAAATTAAAAAGTTGGAAATTTACACCCAATAAGCCCTAGAACATTGTTTCAGATTAGAGTCCAAAGTTGTGAAGAATAAACTCGTCGATCATACAGTCGTGTGTCACAGAAAATGTCCTGAAATATTGTTTTTTGAGAACAGTGGTAGCCTTGATACAGTAGCATGAAATGGAAATAACCAAACGCAGTATCTAAGGTTGTATTTGAGTAATTCAGTGAAGTCACATTTCCACCACCTTTCTTTAATAACTCGTGGGGGGTTGTTGGAGATGAGTGTGACCTTTCCTCATACTTTTACTCAACGGTTGCTTCTCTGGGAGTATTCACACAGTTGTCTGCCCTCCTTTCCTCAGTGCTCTGCCAAAAACCTGAAGAACATCTCTGAGCTGTTCTACTATGCCCAGAAGGCCGTTCTCCACCCTACAGGACCTCTGTACTGCCCTGAGGAGAAGGAGGTGAGCTCTTTACTCACACATACAGACACAGCAGCAAAAAACAACAACACAAGTGTTACTAACAACAGTAACAAAGACTATCAGCAGTTGAATATTTCTCACATTTGACATTAACAAGGAGTCATTGATTCTAAACACCAGTTGCGACCATGACTTATTTATTGTAACACTGTTTTGTGAATGACCAGAAAAGAGCTCTTGAGGAGTGTTTAAGCAACTAAAAGTGTGTAAACTTAATTTAAAATCTATGTGTAAAGAAAAGAAAATAGAGGCTGGCTCATAGTTGGTAGTTAGAAGTTTTTATTGAAGATGTTTTTCTGTGTTGGTTAAACAGTCGAGCTCAGAAAACTCTTTCAAGGTGACACTCGACACTATTGTGCATATGAAATTCATTTACCACGGCTTATGAGTTATTTATAACGCTGCTCTTTACCAGTGAGCCAAAAGAATAGTTTAAATGGGTGATGTGAACCTAATGATATTAATCTACTACTCCACTTAACTTGACCTCATTTTACTGAACAGAAAAGGATTTTGGGGGATAAAAAAGAGACAGCACTGATTGTTCTTGGTTTGAAAAAAGCTTTCACAATAAAAGCAGCAGATTTAAATGTAATGCATGTAACCATCGAAATGATGAGTTTTTCCTCTTGTTGCAGCTGAAGCCTTCCTGCATTAAGTCTTTAACTAGAATATTTAAAGTGTCGGACTTGGACAACGACGGCATCCTCAATGACAACGAGCTCAACTTCTTTCAGGTAAAGTGTTTTTCACCATCACCTTCTTAACCGCAGAAGTGTTCACAGTTTTTATGATTTGCATAACTTGGAGAACCTGATCAGTGTCAGTCTGCGTTCAGTTGTGAGAGGGAAACAGTGGGGCAGGTTTAGACATGAAGCAGCCTTCTCGTAGCAAGTATCTGAACTCTGCTTTGGTGCTAATGTGTCACTTGTTGTGTATGTAAATAGAGAACATGTTTCAATACACCACTGGCACCCCAGGCCTTAGAGGATGTAAAGAACGTGGTCAGAAGGAACATGACAGATGGAGTCAAGGACAACGGACTCACACTTAAAGGTCAGACACAGTCCTGCTTTCTCCACCTCTTCTTCATGGCTTCTCTCTCCTCATGTCCCCGTAACAGTTCCTCTTTCTGCTCTTTATTGAGTCCACTGAGCATCATGACCACTTTGTTTCTCTCACGCTGACTCCTCACTGCAGGCTTCCTGTTCCTGCACACCCTGTTCATACAGCGAGGTCGACACGAGACCACGTGGACCGTGCTCAGGAGGTTTGGTTATGACGACGACCTGGAGCTCACACAGGAATACCTGTTCCCCGTGTGAGTGCACAACTACATGTAACTCTGTGGTGTTTGGAGATGAGGGAGAGGTAGATATCTGAACTCAACCCGGGACTGATAAAATATACAGGTTGTCCTGTTTGTTAATTTTTTTAAACTAATGCTGTGTAATCTTTAGGGTTAAGTACCAAAATTCGGTTCCAAGTAGGAACCAAATTAAATTTAGTGAGTACCGTGTACCCATAAAAAATTTATAATTTTGGTTCCGCTTATCGGTTCCTAGATGCATTTTACGCAACAGCTGCAAAAGGACTTTAGATATCTGCCAGGACCTGTCTGTTACGTATCTAACACATCACGTGACGCCGCATGGCAACAGGAAATGGACTGGGGAAAGCAGTTGAAAGTTTGGCTTCATTTTAGTAAAGAGAGCAGCGAATGTGGAAAATGCAACACGTGTGGGAAATTAATAAGCTGCAAGACAGGTTGCACTCCCAATCTGACAAAACATTTAAGACTGCACGGCATCGAACTTAAGGAATGTGCAGTGTTTGATGTCTTGCGATCTCAGGCATTGAGCCCCAGTGCATGCACCTCTGAAGCTGCCTTGTTTCCTGTCCGGCTTCCTGTTTTTTGTTTTTGGAATTGAAATAAGGAATCGTTAGGAACTGGAATCGATAAGCAGAACCGAAATGGGTATTTGATTCATAAAAATCCTTACGATACCTATCCCTAGTTATCTGACAGTCCTGGAGTATATCGTATGATCATCGGTCAGTGATTCAAAGCTTTCTCTTCGTCTCTTTATGACAGCATAAAGATCCCACCAGACTGCACCACAGAGCTTAACCACAACGCTTACCTCTTTCTTCAGAGTGTCTTCGACAAGCACGATAAAGTGAGTGGTGATGAACATTGTGGCGCGTTCATTCATTTCTTTACTATCGTTTGTTGTTATATCTCATCAAGAAAGATTGAATTAAAATGTGTCACCGTCTGTGCCCTTGGCTTGATCCAGGACAGGGACTGTGCTCTGTCACCAGAGGAGGTGAAGGACTTGTTCAAAGTATTTCCCTACATGCCCTGGGGTCCAGATGTCAACAACACGGTCGTCACTAATGATCAGGGATGGATCACATACCAAGGATACCTCTCCCAGTGGACGTGAGTGTGGAACATATCTATTAATACATACACACCAGACCCACAGCCTAAATACTTTAAGTCGAGGACAAACATACGACCACACAGATTATCTTACACATCAGACTCATGTGGATCTCAAACAGTGCTGCAGTCTAAATCATCACAACCTCTCTTGTGTTTTTGGCAGGTTAACGACGTATCTAGATGTACAGCGTAGTTTGGAGTATTTAGGCTACCTTGGCTACTCTATCATCTATGAACAGGAGTCCCAAGCGGCGGCCATGACTGGTAGGAAGACAGACTATCAACCATCATTGCTTTTGATTGTTTTTTGTTTTCTTTCATGAAAGTTAAAGCACATTCTTATTTGTAAATAAAAATGTGTCCTCTCTTCTTTCAGTGACTCGCAACAAGCGCATCGACCTGCAGAAGAAACAGACCCAGCGCAGTGTCTTTCGCTGCAATGTTTTGGGGGCACGGAGCAGCGGGAAGAGCGGCTTCCTCCAAGCTTTCCTTGGAAGGAACCTGCAGGTCAGTAGAAACCATGTCGACTGCCTTTTAGACATTTATGGCGCATTTACACTGGTACCTACTCGCTTTGCTTCGCCTCGGATCAGTCGGGATCGGCCCCTCGGTTGCATTTACATTGCCGAGGATAGTCCTTCCTCCGTGTAGCTGGCCGTCATTCGTGACGTCATCTTTTATGTGATTCTTTCGTTTCTGACCGTGCTGCCCAACTCCTGCTGAATTTTCTCATCGGCAACTAATGACAGAAAGGTTTGAACCTCGTCCTGAGTCCATGGGGCAGGATTTCTAACAGATTTCTCTTCTTGTTATTTCAAACACGTCTGCACGGTTTGCCGAAGATTTAAAAATGCCTACATGTTTGCGGGGATAGATTACGTGCCGCACAGTGACGATTCCGACCAATAAGATTTTAATACCTGCTCTGACCTGACCGGGTACTTTTTTTGGAGCCGCAGGAGAGGAGGTACGAAAAGTTGTACCAGGTACCAAGTTCCAGGTACTTTTTTGCCAGTGTAAATGTGCCAAAACTGAAGCGAAGCGAAGAGAGTAGGTACCAGTGTAAATGCGCCATTATTCAGCTTCATGTGTTCAATAGGAGACAATATTTCACTCTGATTTAAAGGTATTGCTTCCATTAGAGTGACATTTTTTATTTGTGCCAAGTAAAGTTTGTACTTAATCATTATAGCCAAACTATTTAAAAATTGTCGTGTATAGTCTAAAATGTGCTTTTATTTAGAAATCTTAAACATTTACTTGTGAACATATGGGGAAAACTGTCAAACATGGTGTAACCACATAGTAAATTATAGTAAAATGAATAAAAATGCACTAAAGTAGACATAGGATTTTATTTATTTATTTATTTTTTAAATAAAGAATTGTCTAAAGTGTTGTTGACTTGCATTATTTTTCCACCACAGCGACAGAGGCGGATTAGAGAAGACCACAAGTCCTTCTATGCCATCAGCACGACCTATGTTTATGGTCAGGAGAAGTACCTGCTGGTGAGAACTGTCCTCTCAGAGGATTCATCTTATAAACTGCTCTTTGGATTACTGTTACATAATCTGGTCGCATTGCTGAGTATCAGCATCGGCCCTCTGCAGCATGCTAATCCCTCCATCTGCCCCCTCTGTCGCTCTCTCCCCCTCTTTCTGTTTCCTGTCATCAAGCTCCACGAGGTGATGCCAGACTTTGACTTTCTGTCAGAGGCGGATCTGGCCTGTGATGTGGTCTGTCTGGTGTATGACATCAACAATCCCCGCTCCTTTGAATACTGTGCAAAAGTGTACAAGGTTAGGATGAGAGAAACCCTTTTTTAAAATCAGATTCACTAAAGGCTCGATTTATAAAGTCTTACATTGAATACTTGTGTTTGCCAGCAATACTTCATAGACAGCAAGACGCCATGTGTGGTGATCGCTGCGAAGTCTGACCTGCACGAAGTACGGCAGCACTACAGCCTCTCGCCGCACGAGTTCTGCCGTAAACACAAGCTCCACCCACCCCAGCCGTTCACATGCAACTCGACCGACGCACCCAGCAAAGACATCTACACTCGTCTCACCACCATGGCCATGTATCCGTGAGTATTAACACTCAGGTTAACACCTCTGTGACTTCTGTATCCTGTGTTTTCCTACTTGTGCCACTTCCACCTCTCTCCCGAGTGAATGTGAGCTTTATCACTGGCCATCACTGATATACTGTGCAAACCTATTGGTTCTGCCTGAAAGGTAACTGAGGTTTTGGTAAGAGGAATTTGACTACTGCATCCAAATAACTTAAATTCCCACTCTTATATCGGCAATGATCCCTTATCAGTTGGTGTTATGTGTCTGTGTGCAAGTGGTGCAGGGTAACTCCCCCAGGCTCTCTGATCAGATTAGATTTCAGAGTAGATTAATTAGGGATTAAGATGCACCGATTAAATCGTATTGTAGCGAATCCTATTGTCTAAATTCTGATATCACTTAGTCACACTCGAAGACGTCTGTTTGCTGACTGCTGAGGCTCAAAGGAGAGTGAACTGGTCTGAGGATGGAGGGTAAATTAAATCCATGATCCAGAAACTAGTTGTTTAATTGTTTATCTTTTTTAAAAACACTTTACTTGATCATTGTGTGCTTTAAATATAAACTGAGCACAGTTTACACATTTAGTGTCACAATTACAGTGACTCCATGAATATTGAGAATGTACAGACACACCAGCATTCATGAAACTGGTTTGATTCATATCAACACTGCGGGTGTTTTCACAAAACCGGGAGTCTGAAATCAAACCTAATCAGGTCTGTACCATTTGATATTTATTATTCTTATTAAATTAAAACTTTATTTAATCCAGTCTACTTCAGTAACAGGGTCAAACTGTGTAGCTCCCTTCACTGTAAACATTTTGACAGGATTTCAACAGTTACAAGAAAGTTTTACTGGAACAAAGAGCAAAGCATCGAGCTGTATCCTGAAGCTGTGTCATCAGTCAGACACACCATAGTTTCTTTGGGCAGAGTTAGCATCAGTGACACTGTCGAAATGAAAAAGACAAAGCAAATTTCCCAACAGCATTCAGACTACATCACATCACAGATAAATGTCAGACACCAGCTCGTCTCCAGAATCAAATAGTTTTTGTTGTTGGTGATTCTTCACTGTTACATTTCCATCACTTGGTTTTAATAGTTTATGTCGTCGAACATTTTTCTTGTCGTCTGTGATGATTGTTCCCTTTTGTGGTTTTCCTCTCTTTTTGTGTCACTGTGTTTTCCTTTGAACATCAGATTTTATTTTAGATTTCTAATTGATATTCTTCTATTTCCTTGAGTTTAAACTGGGAGTTTGGGAGCTAGAGGTAACCAGCAGCTTTGCAGATTAGGCTTTGATTTGGTCCTGCAGTTAAAGTTGATTGGGTTTTTTTTCCCTCCTGTCCCGCCTCCTCCTGTCTGTGTTGTTTAGTGCAGTGTGTTGTCTTTGTACGGTGGTGAATACACGCATTTTTGTGTGTCTCTCCGCAGCCACGTCCGTCTCCGCTGCATGTGCGCCTGCAACAGGTGCACCTATTGCCTGTGTCAGAACCTCCTCAAGTTGGAGCTGCTGCGCAATATTAAGGCCCAACTCCGCAGGGTCGTTTTCAACAGGTTCATACATAGAATAAGTTCTAGTGGTTTAACATAGACTCCTTCCTCCTGTCTGTGGTTCTCCTCCTGGAGGAGCCACAGAAAAGCTTCTTCTTCTTTTTACCCAAGTGCACTAACACTGGTGGTAGTGACAGCTCCTCTGCTCTCCTTCAGTGTTCACCAGTGCTCAGGTTTACACTGCATATCCACTGCAAGGGGGAAATAATATTACAAAAAGATGAAGGAAGTGGTAGATAATAGAAAGTTGTAGTCTTATATTTGTGGAATAATGTTGAGAGAATTTAAAGGTCTTGCTTTTGCTTGGTGCTGTCGCCTGTGGGAGACTCCTGTAGGTTTTTTTTTTTTTTTTTAGTCGTTGACACTAAGGCAAAAATAGTGTGCAGCAGTGTGATCAACTTTAAATATCTCAGCAAAGTGGAAAAATTAGTCCTCGAACCATAAATGTGCTCTTTGGGAGGCTTTCTGGTAGAAAGATCAAGGATATATTAAGGAGCAGCTGCAATAAATAGTGAATCTGATGCTGTATAGTCAGCTCTAAAGGAAATGTCACAGCATGAACACATAGATTGGTTTTGATGCCACATATAATCTACTCAGCATGTCAAGATTTCAATAATAATGTAGTTTTATTACATTTTTTATTTGTAATTTATTGTAACTTTAATTTACCGTATTTTCCGGACTATAAGCGCTACTTTTTTCCGACGCTTTGAACCCTGCAGCTTAAACACCGGTGTTTCTCATGTATCAGCGGCATGAAGCTCGTTAGCTTTTTACAAGCTAGCAAGCTCCATGCCGCCGATACATTTAGCGTCGTCACATCAGACCCGGTCAGAGTGGACCACATGAAACTGTTCGAATAAATTCAATAGCAGCTTATGCGCTCAATAGTCTGGAAAATACGGTATACATATTTTAATTGATCAGACCTCATTGTAAACTCATTGTTGAGAGCATTTAATATCATTTCAGCCTTCCAGTAGTGACATCCGTTGAACAGAGAGCTTAGATTTTTATTCACTTTCTTTGATTTAAACCTAAAGTGAAGCAGTCATGTCGAATGTCTTGGTTTTGTGCTCCAGCTCCAGCCGGCCCAGCCGCTCACTGTACAGTCTGACACAGCGAAGTGTGACCGCGCTGTGCCTGCTAACAAACAGGCTGCTAGCCAGGGAGGTACCAGTGTGTCTGCCTGGAGACCGTTACCGTGCATGATGCTTGCTCCTAATCCAGATACTCATAAACTAACACGCTGGAAATTAGACTGAGATTTTCATTTCATTTAGCAGATTTTTTTTTTTTTTTAATATATATTTCACCTCTGGATACTTCAGAGTGTGCTTATGGTAAAGCTTGTGTATCCATCTTCATGTTGATCAGACGTTTAATCATCTCACAAGCAGTCTTGTTTTTTATTTTCAGTGATGTTTGCTCCCTCCTGTCCTGCAGTGGATATGCAAACAGTAAACTCTGACTCAGAAGTAAATTAGTTGTTTACAAAATGAGAGAAACACAACCAATCTCTTGTGTTTGTGTTTCATTCAAACTGAAAACTTCATTGTCATCTGCATGTGTGCATGTTTGATTTCTTATCAATCACTGAAATATTTTAAAAAGCTTTATCTCTGTAGTTTTTTTTCTTCCAACCTTCATCAGTTGCTTGATTCAATTATATATATATGTGATGTTTTCAGTCTCATTTTGTCTTCATACTGATTTTAACACTGTAGTCTGCACCTACAGGAGACACTTTGTTTTGAGAAGGACTTTATTATTGATGACTAAACTGCTCCTCTGTTGTCCTCCTGTGGGTTAAGACTGTTTTAAAGCCTGATGTTTGAAATCAAAATGTGTTTCTTTGATGTTTTGATTGTGATGTACTGTACCAATCACTTTGTCATTTCATCCTGTTTTTCCTGCCTTGTATCTTCCTGTCTTTGTGTTGTGTGTGTGTGTGTTTTTTCCCTCCTTCCACTCTGTAGGTGTTCACACACACACTTTTGGCTGCCTCTCTTCCTCTTCCTCTTGCATGTGTTTAGCCTGTGCTGATCTGCCTGCTGTCATGTTGCATGCTCTCTAACTGAAGGCATGCCTCGGTGAAATGCTGCCCTCTGCTGGCAGCTGGGAACGTTTCCTCTGTCCATCTGTACAGTGAGGGGGGAGCTGGGTGATTGATTGGAGGGCGGATTATTGAGCTGAATGGTTGTTTTTAGGGTGTTGGATTTGGGCGACAGAAGTGTGTGATGTGTTTGCCAGTTTTAGTCAATTATTAGTGAAGATTCAGTCCAACGATGAATCCAGGCAGAGCATTCAGCACTAACCTTTTGTGTTGATAAAGTTGTTGATACTATTAAAAGCATGAGTCTAAACACACTAGCCCTGGTGGAGCAGAGGGGCTGACACACCACACTGAACAGCTGGGGTAGATTATCTCGTAGCTTTACATATTTGTTCATCTCGCTTAGTGTAAAATAATAGGAGGGCATTCAGAGCCACGGTGATTCAAAAGATAAATAATAATTAAGCTACAAGTGCAGGTCTGTACTGATTCATAGCAGTGCATTTCAAAATAAAAGAACTGGATTATAGTACCAAAAAACTCAAAACAGAAGAAAACTGTTTTCCCTTTTTTTTCTTCTGGTGAGATTCACTCGGTCAGACTGCCATGTGGTGTGTACAGCGTGTATATTGTGTGTGTGTTTAGCTTTTCATTGTTTGAAGTGTGCAGTGAGGTTTGATCACGTATGACTGCAGTCGTTAAGCTTGTGCTTTAAGGGTGGTGACTGGCCGCGGTGAAGCTGGGTGATACTGATAACATTGGATATCACAGTATTTTTCACGCGAGCATTAAGTGCTCATTCACAGTATTTTATTTTATTTTTTCATAATTTTAAAAACATAATCTATCACCCAAATCAGCAGCAATGGGTCAGAAAGGTTGGAGGATGGATATGTAAAAAAAATAAATAGATCATTTGAATATGATATATAATTATGTTCATGATTGGATGATGTTTTGAAATGTACTGTGACTGTTAATGAGAGGATAGTGATCATTTCAATAATAATTTACATTTCAATACATTTCCTTGTAACAACAGTGAGATTCCAGATATTTAAGCCTTTTGAGTTGTTTCTTATTCAAGCTGGAATATATTGCCTGATTTCAGCTTCTCAGATGTGAATATTTCAACAATCAACAATGCTCATTATCTGCAGCCCTCGTCAGTATTACATTACAGTATCTCCCTGCTTTACCTGCTGTGTTAGTGTGTATGTGCGTGCAGCCGGGGGCCACGGTGTAATCGTGTGACTGTGTGTGTGTGTGGGAGGCTGTGGGGCTGGGTGGAGGTTGCTGTGGGCTGCCTGTTGTCAGTGGATGATTTCAGCCTGACACAGCAGGTTTCAGCCGTGTCCAACGTGGAGGGGTCCATCTATATGGAGGCCTCTGCCCAGCAGCTAATTCCCCCAGACAGGTAACGGAGAGAAGGACGGTGTGACTGTACATGTGGATGGACGGGGGAGTACGCAACGAGAAACTATTTTCTGCGTAGAACCGTGTTTTTTTTTTTACCCGCTTCTTCTAGAGGGGGCGTGACTCTGGTTTGACTTCTCGTTGAATCCTGTGGAAATACTTACTTCGTGTATTGGCTGTAGATCAGTGTGTGCTGTACCCAGATCAGCTGCTGAAGTTGCTGTTGAAGCTGTACTCTCAGTTTATATACCGTATTTTCCAGACTATAAGCCGCTACTTTTTTCCGAAGCTTTGAACTTAAACAGTAAGCTCGTTAGCATTTTACAAGCTAGCAAGCTCCGCGCCGCTGATACATTTAGTGTCGTCACATCAGACCCGGTCAGAGTGGACCACATAAAACTGCTCGAATAAATTCAATAGCGGCTCATAGACAGGTGCGCTCCATAGTCCGGAAAATACGGTATTTCAATACTGGGTTTTCTCATTGAGTTTTTTGCTGCCTCCTTTATTGCTGTTTGTCCTTCATTGCAGTCTTTGTAGTTCACCTGTGTTTGTCAGCTGTGTGTGGAAGTCAGTTGTACAGAGCTTGAGAGGTGTCTTAAAAAAAAAAAGAAGCCATATTGTGCCTTCAAATTTATCATTTTTGCTTTAATTTAAACTTATCAAATTCATGTCCTCTTACTATGAATCTTTAGGATTTGTACTGTACTTGTGGCATTAAAAGTTCTGTTATTTGTGAGATCCCTCGACCATTTTTTTAACAAGAAGTCACCCATTTGTACTGAATATGTTGCACCTAAAATGTCCCTCTGCCTTGCTACAAGAAAAAAAAAAGGCAAAATATATTTATAATGCAGTATTAAAGTGTCAGATCAAAAATATTTTTCATGTTTGTTTCTCCTAAAACACCTCCTGGGCTCCTCCTAGTCACATAATTTTAAGAATCCATTAGTTGGTGTGAATTAGAGCAGCCGCCCAACCTCTCCATTTTTCTCCCGTTATTGCTTTATTGTTTAAAAATGTGTTCCCTAAACCGAAACTGAACCAAATGTCAAGAGAAAGCATGTGTTCCTGTTTCGAGCTGGTACCACAGGGCACTGATATTCGTCACTTGTGGTCCAGATTCGGGAAGTTTTCACTGGAGAGGACACATGACTTTGTTTTGTCATTTGTCAACACCGCGCTCACTGAGTCGTGTGCTGTGCTTCTGTCTCTCTCTCTTCCCTGTTCACCTCCCCTCACCTGCTGCTCTCTGTCTGTTTTCGGCCTCCCATCGCAGGCACATGGCGCAGGCGGACCTGAAGAACTCCACCTTCTGGCTGAGAGCGAGCGTCGGCGCCACAGTGTTTGCCGTCCTGGGCTTCGCCATGTACAGAGCACTTCTCAAACAGCGGTGATCAGACAGCATGAGACAGCTACTTCCTCCTGGGTCCTTCTGTTGACTCTGCTCCCCCCC
>OOFC01048538.1:40016-65249 GCA_900323345.1 Pseudochromis fuscus
GAATGGCTGACCCCCCTCCCTCCCCCCACCTCATCATTTCTCACAATGCAACACGGTCAAGAAACAAATGAGCAAAGCGATGGGTAGATTTCATATGAGAGTGTGGTTTAATTTTTTGGTTTATGTTGGGGGTTACTTTGGAAATATCACTCTGACATCGTGTGGTCTGTCGGTCTGGTCCAGGGGAGGTCGCACACTAGTTGTGACTGGATTGATTTCAGCTGATCCAATGAATAATCCTCTTTTTTTTGTTTTTGTTTTCTCAGGTCAGTACAATTAGTTAGATATTTGGAGACCAGAGAGAGGCAGCCATACACAAACGCACCACAAAGGGACTTGAATCAGTTTCTAGATATGTATATGCAGTATATTATGTATGTAGTCCTCAAGAGTTGTAGGATCAGACCTGTAGACGGCATCACAACACCAACAGGGAGTGTTAGCACGAACAGCGCTACATCTAACACTAGAAAGGTCATGGACATCGTGCACTTGTTTATTTTGTTGTGTTAATTTATTAACCCTTTGTTTTCTTGTCTGTTTTGAGTGCACCGCATGAAACAGAAAGAGGGATTTACATTTTTCATGTATTTTTGTATTTAGTATTATCAGACCTGTCTTGATTACCTGGTTCTGTTTTTATTTTTCTGGGTTTCAAATAGAGCTTTGTCCCTCGTTATATTTTTATGAAGTTAGAGGCACCATGGAACATGAAATGATGCTATTATTAATTAACAGGCTATTCAGCACCACCTCTCCCACCTTAAAACTATGAAAGTGTTTCTTTTTTTTCCAGCATTTACAATAAACAAATTGTATGATCCGGCACGGCCGCGCGTGTGTGTGTTAATGGGTGAAAATACAGCTAATTTAACAGCAGCAAGGAAAAATGAAATGGTTTTAAATATCTGTAATAAATGACATTTACACCTACTGATGTCACTGCGTTTGTGTGTCCTTGAGGAGCAGTAGTGTGTAAGGAATTTAAGGTCATTTATTGTAATGTGAGAGTTTTTGTGAACCACTGGGACTTTTGGTGAAGCAGAATGGAGAAGTGAGTTGGTGATGGGGCTGCAAACGATACTGCTCTCAGCACAAGTGAAGAGGAAGTCGCACCACATACACAGGTAGGGTTAAAAAAACAAAACCAAAGTGGTGGCCACAGAGAAATCATCGTCTGCTGAGGGCTAACATGTCTGTGGATAGGACTGAGTTATTGTTTGAGGGCTTTTTGCAGAAAAGAAAAGATACTCTGGTAAGTTAGTAACTTTTTTGAGATTTGGGTTGATGTGAGTATATGCTAGTAACTGCTCTGTTTATTTTGTCTATAGAAAATAAGGTGGGTTACGTATTGGTTCAGGCTTCAAAACACAACCTTGTTCTTCTACACTAAGAAGAACTGCAGCGCTGTAAGTACAGAGGTGCTTTAAATGTGATACTAAATTCAGACTTCATATCATGCTCCGACTGTAATGATCAATTCAAGATGAGTTCAGTACTAGTAGAAGTATTTACTGTGTGTTTTGCCACTATTAAAGATCTTCATATGTTGAATTACACATATTACTCTCTTCACAGTCACACCTGAGAGGCTATTACTACATATACACAGTAAGTCTATTACAATTCTTGTATGAGGCAACAACTTGTAGGAACTGAGCATATTTAATGAATAATAAGTAGTGTAATAAAATAGTTTTGCCTACAGAAAATATAGCAAAGCTCCTCATATTGGGTGAATATTAAACTACTGTCAACCCACCTTCATTCACTTCTCTACTGAACTACATTTATTGGACAGCTTCAGTAATAAAATGTAAAATTCTGTCATAAATATATATTTTTCATATTAAGGCTCATTCTGATGTCAGTATTGAGAGGTATGTGCTCAGTGCTGTGTTTTAGGCTCTAAAGAGAAAGTGAGAATTTCACCTACGAAGTAACAGGAAAAAATAGGTTTGTTAAATTGGTGTTAACAAGTGCACATGGCTTTTGTTAAACATGACAGGTTTGTGGTTAGTGCTATATTGAGATCGATTTTTAGATGATGAGATGTGTCTCCACTGGTACCATGACACATAAAGTGCCTAAAAACTACAGATTATTTCTCCCTGTGGAAATTGTTGTAATTACTGGATACTTCATCTAAATCCTTTGTCTCAAGTGAGTTGTAACTTTGAATTATTGATCTGCCTCTTTGATCAGGTTCAGTCTGTGCGAGAGTTCCAGAGAACTGATAAGAAACGTTTTATGTTTGAAATCATCATGACTAATGGAAAGAGAAAAGTGTTGGTGAGTTTCTGTTGTGGTTTCATCGACTCTCTCGATCTGAGTGGCAGGTCTGGGTATGCGGTGCCCACTGTAACCAAATGCTGTCAACTTTGCTTTGTTTGTGTGTGTGTAGGCAGCAGAGACAGCAGCTCTCAGAAAGGAGTGGGTAGGACACCTTTGGCGAGCCATGCATCTCTCTACCTCTGGGGTCTCGGACTCCAGAGGCACAGAGTAAGTAGGACAAGACTGACCAGGTTTAAAAATAAAACTGGACTTTACCTCTTTGCATAGATGCGAGTCATCTTCTTTTTCTCTGAGGCGCCCTGACCTCATGCACTCTCTGCTCCTCAGCCTCCAGGAGAGTGAACCACGAGACACAGTAAGCACCTGCACACCCACGGGCTCCCACAGTGACAGTGTGATGGAGGTGCTGCCAGCCCGGCCTCTCTCTGCCCCTGCTCCTTCAGACCCCATCCACCCCGAGGCCAGGAGCATCCCCTGCAGTGAGGAGGCTGCTTACCAGAACACGCAGCCAGCTTGTAACTACCAGAATATTAGTGGTAAACAAAAACAACAACTTGTATATCTGCACCTTCTGGACATGAAAGGAGCTGTTCTCTTGGTCACATGGTGCTAAACTCTTCTGTTTTCAGTTGACAGTCTCAACGATCCTCAGCTGTCCTGTGCATTGAGCAATGAAGAGAAAGAACAAGAAGGACACTACGATGTTTTACCTCTTAGAGACAGTGTGATCCCTGCGTCGATCAATGGAGAGAACGGACAAGGACACTATGATGTTTTACCTCTTAGAAACAATATGATCCCTGCTTTGAGCGATGCAGAAAATGGACAAGAAGGACATTATGACGTCTTACCACTTAGAAACAGTACGATCTAAAATGTACTTTGAATAATTTACCAGAATATAATAACACAACATGCAGCTCTCTGTAGTAATCCTGTCATGTGTTGTATTTTCAGAGGTATGTGAGCTGAACCCTTCACCAGAGAATGGCGAAGGCGTGTACGACTTCCCTGTGTCTTACAGGAGATCTACTGGACATCAAGGTAAGATTACATATTGTACACTGTCTAACTTTAAAGAGGACATATTATGGAAAATCCACTTTTTAAAGTCTTTTATATGTACTGTTTGGGATTTGGCTTACCTCCACATCCACTGACTGTAAGATTTTAAAACCATCTCACTGTTGCGTGAGCTGCTTGAAGAGAAATACTTCTGATATATTGTGACGTAGACAGTCGAGGTCTGACAGATGCTGCGTTAGCTAATCCCTTCGAAGTATATTACTCTCCTACAGCGTCAGAAGCATAGGATCCGCCTTCTTGGATTTCTCTGTTACAAGAGCAGTTTGGCCGCAACATGAGTGCAGCTAAAACTTGGTTTGAGTTATAAAAACCCACACATTTCGTTACACAGGCCGCCAGGAGTGGATATTTCTCATTTACCATTCCTCGCGTTGCGCTGGTTTTCTAGTTACGGCGACGGCGTACTGACGTCAGTGCAGAGCAACGGAGGGAGCGTCTTAAAGCGACAGGCACCAGAAAACAGACTGTTAGGGCTGCAGCTAACACGGAGTGTTTTTGAGACAAACTAAAATACATGATCAAGGCAAAGTTTCACCAAGAAACTTCACAGACATGTTCTAGGGGCCTATAAGACTTATTTAAACTTCCCTGAAAACCAGAATAATATACCTCCTTTACATATATGGATATATTGAATAATAAACTCTTTGTTGGGACTGTTTTATTCAGACACCACAGAGAACATCTATGATGTTCCCAGCTCTCTTTTGAGGCAGATGTGTGATCACACCATAGGTAACTTGCACTTGCACAGTTCTTCACTTTTTCTTGGCCATTCTACATGCATGCAGAATAAACTGCAGGTCTCAGCTGTTTTCTGTCTGGTTGCAGATGAGCAGCTGGAGGAGGGAATCTACTGGACAACATGAGGTTTAGTCTGAGGACGTCGGTGATGGACTGGAGGGTTGCAGCAGCACGTGGAACTCAGCAAATATTTTTGGATCAGTTGCAGTTCTTTGTACAGATATACCAAGTGTAGCTAGAAAAAGTGCAATTCCTGGAAACAGTGCAGTGTGACTGCTGAACAGCAAGTAAACTTTTCTGTGCTCGACAACATGCATGACCACAGCAAAGAGGTTCAACTGTGGAGTTTATTTCAGTTATTTTTATACGAGAGCGAGAACCACACATTATTACACGCTGTACAGAAATGTCTACACATATATGCACTGTGGGTCAGACACACTATGACCCACAACAGCAAAATGACTCATGCATGCTACCTGGTTCACAGTTTAAAATTATACACCATCAACATTGATATTGCTGTATTACACACTTTGGACTGGATTTAATGGGAATGATCTGAACTTCATGGGTTTTATGGGGGGGAAAACTTAAAATAAAACTGAGGGATAACATTATTTACAGCGAGCACTTCAATATATCATCTACTTTTTTTCGATATTTTTATTAATAGATTAGGACTTTTTTCTGTTGTAATAATATTGTAGAAGGTGTAAAGTACACACACTTATTAAATGTAATGACTGGTCACAGAACGCCTGTTTTGTTCTCATAAACTCTTGAGCTGGTGAAGGCGGTGAAGGTGTTTGTAAACAGAAGATAATTAATGTAAAAATAATATACAGCAATTACACTATAAGCACAACATGGCTTTCCCAGATTTGAATTAGACAGACATCTAATGATAAACATCAGTATTCAGTAGGTAAAAATAATTTAGTAGTGCAGGTACTGGGTTGAAGCAAAAAACAAGGCTGATGTAACAAGTAATTCTTGAAAGTGATTTGTGCATTCGCAATGTTTCATTCTCAAAACAAAAATACTACAATCAAAGTACAGAACAATAATAAAATAATATTTGGACAAGGAGTAAGGAACAGATAATTACACTCTAATGAGCCGATGCTCTCGTTTGGATCAGTTCTGTGTTGTGATCATTGTCAGTTAGCAAAGAAATTATATTTGGTTCTTAGTATCATTATATACAGACTCACGCTACACACAAAAATGCATGAAGGAAACACTTGGGAGAGTGCCACTCTACAACCAGATCAAACATTATACAATTAATTTTTACTACATTTTCCAAACAACAGCTGACCATTACTGAACCACCACTGAATTACTAGCAAAAAAAGACACATCTGTTGAGCTGAGTGTAAGTTGTGAGTGTTTTTACAGTACATTTCCAGATCTGACCACCACCCTTACAGCTCTGCAGTAAGAGCAGTACCAGAAAAGGGAACTTATGTTTTTATAAGAATCTGCCTTAACAGCATATTCAAATTTTCACCACTGCTCATTTTTTTCTAGCCATCTGATGTTTACAACAGGTTTTAGTGTCAGGTTTAGGAGGCTGTAGCATAGACTGTCTCACCAGCGACAGACAAACTATCCCTGTTGTAACAGAATCAGGCCTGGGCCTGGGTCTGCTCCCTGAGGAACTCCTCCAGGACGGTGATGATGCTGCAGGCTTCAGGTAGGTCGCTGTGCTCCGCCCTGGCATTCTGCAGCAACACGTCCCCGTTTCCACAGCCCTGTAGGAACTGACAGCAGCGGAACAGAGCGTAGTGACTCATCTCTGCCTGCCGCACAAAGCGCTTCAGACTGTTCATGTCCTGGATGGCCTGCAGAGTGAGGCCGTGGTTGAGAGAGGAAGTAAGAATGTGGGAAAAAAAGAGAAGAGATCAGGATTAAAAACTGCAACAGAGTAAAAAAAAAAATCAGTACTGTATATTGTATATTTGCCAAGAGGAACTGCAAGGCAGTCCAAAGTTGCTTAAAATTGTGGGCTAATGGAAGAAAATGAGACTATATAAATACACATGGAAATTCCTGCTGTGATCCCTATCTATAATCTGTCTTTGTGTATGTTTTCCCACCTTTAGTTTGAAGTTCTCCAGGATCTGTCGGAGCAGGAAGGGATTACAACGCTCGGCGGCATTTAGAAATGCCTGAATCCAGTCATCACAGAAACGATTACTGACTGAGGGGAGAGAAAACATCTTCATTAGACTGTCAGATTGACCTCAGATGCAGTGTACGTGCATGTTATAAAACATGACTTACCAGTATTGGTGAGTGTGGGTGGGCTTGTGGAGCAGTCTATGGTCAGGTCAGACTGTGTGTCCTCTGAAATGGCCTTGCACAGAGAAGCTGCTGTGGTGTCTTGCTGGGACAGACCCTGCAAACTCGCTGCTTTGATGAACCTATTGCAGTATACAATTGACAGCTATTGTGTACTTTACTACAACTGGCAGGGAGACGTTGATTTCTAAAGATGTGGTGGGGTGAGTATGGGGACTGTCACCTCACTCACCTGGACACATCAGCCTTTGTCCTCTCATCTGAGTTGACGATCTCCACATGTGTGTGACTCAGAGCCTGCATATAGATAGTTGAGAGGGTGAAATGCAGTACGCAAAACATTTATGTTAATGTGCAGAATTGGACTGTAATTTTTAACAAATATCATAAGTCCCTCCAACACACAAGTGATGCTTACTTTTCTCTTACTCAGGTGCTATCTATCCATGGAGATAATATTGGTGTGATTAAAAATTCAATGTCCTTTCTTATAAGATACTTTCACTAACAATACTCTTCAGATCTCATTAGTGACTCACATGGAAACAACTAACCACAGTGACAGGCAGGAACCACGTCACACTAATACCAAACCTCTTCATGTTATGTGATAAAAATGACTCACAGCATGCAGCAAGAAGCTGATGTTGCTCTGGACCAGCTGCACCACTCGATGAATGTGCATCACAGACTCCTCGTACCACTGGCTCAGATAGGGACGCACTTCTGTCTCAAGATTCTGGAGCTACCACACACACACACACACAGAGTGAGATATTTGACACTGGTATTAATAATAAAATAATTTTATTTTTATAAACAATTTCATGGCTTCTTTTTCTGATTTTGGATTCTCATACCTCTGGGGTTTGCAGGCTGCCATGGAGGCCTTGGACATATTTATCAAGCTCTAATCTAAATGTGCAACTCGTAAAGGAATTTAAACTATTGGTTGTGTCTTTAAACAAAGCTAACATACAACAATACAGCAAAGAATATCTTGTAACAGCAAGGATTATACATGATTTTAATGGTAGAAAACACTGGATGTTGATTATAACTTTGGCTGATGCCACTCTGCAAAGGATATAAGTTCAGTCCTTTTTCAGAACCTCCCATAAAGCAGATGACATATCCATTTCCATCAGCATCCGGCTGTTCGGGAGACCTTTCCTGCTCCAGGAGGCAGCAGTAGCAGCCGACGGCCTGCTCTGGAATACTGGAAAGAGGAAATGTTTAACACAACTGTGTTGACCAACTTACATATTTGGTCCACCCCTGGGGAATGTATAGAATTATTACCTGAGTTCCACAGTGGCGATGTTTCCCATGCCTCCAAGCAGGGCTCCTTTGCTTAACCTCCTTGAAATGTAGGTCCGCAGCTCTGGTTCTGCCTCCGATGGCAGGCTGCTGTCAATTAGTGTCAAGCTGTGGGCAGGGCATACAGTCAGTATGGATACAAGCAGCCAGTAGGTATTTGGAAGCCACTCAAGTCAATGGAGAGGAGATGGAGAAAGCTGATGACCATAAGCCACACATTCACCACAACACACAACTGAGTCACATAGCTGTATCTGACAGAACACACTGAGAAACCTGTCCACAACACTGTACCCAGACATTTAAGGATATCATTCACTTTTTGCCAACTCCACTTGACACATGAAAGTTAAGATTGAGAGGTACCTAAAGGCCATGTAACTCAGCAGCACAGCAATGACCAATCAGAACAAAATCACAAATGAACACAGCATTGATTCCATGTTGATTGGATTTCCAGTGACAGCCCGTGGATACACCAATGAACAGTGAAAGCCAAAGAGAAACGACCACTGAAAGCAAGTAGAAGGTGGATGGATGGCTCCTTTGTTACCTAAAGTCATCCTGACTTGTTGTGGAGTCTGCTCGTCTCTGGTTCCATGCCACATTTTCACCAGAAGCCTCAGATCTAAGACAATTGACAGTTTACTCATAACCTGGTTAGTTTGTGTTGTGCAAATTCGGTGTTACCTGCATTAATGTCCCTGTCAGCACACTCAGGAACAAGAAACTACAACCACTGCTTTACCTGAATGCATAATTACATGGCAGAGATTTTTTCTTGTTGTGTTCAGGGGAGGAAAACATGTGATACCTTGTAGGATATGACAATAAGCAATAATAACAACAACAAATAACAACTGTAATACATGCATCACACCACAGTGTGGAACTAATGCTTTCAACATCTATGTCATTAAGGGGCACAGAACTGCAGTAGATCTGTGCAACGCAGAAATTGCGATAGTAATATCCACCTTTACCTTGTGCCTTGATAAAGATAGATGGTGTAGTAGCAGTTCAGCTGAATTTTCTGACTGTATCCCGCGATCTCTTCGCTGTCAAAGTCATCTCTCTCTTCCACGTCAATAGAATCTTGAAAGGACGAGGTTTGGGAGGTAAACATGGTCCTGCTGCTGCACGGAGAAAGCTAGCACAAGCTACAAGAGCAGATAACAAGGCTGTAATTTATTGTTTAACTGTAATATGGTGGTGAATAAGTACGACTGGCGCTGGAATTCCCGACTGTTAATAAATAGAAACTGCAGCAGGAACAGCTTGGGATAGATACCTCCTCTTTCGTTTATATGTCTACTGCGCATGTCCCGTGTGTACATTTCAAAATATGTCCGATTGCAACATGGATGTCTTGTGTTCGTTCCTCATTACAAGACGTAAGTGTTTAGGATATTTTCTGTAGAAGACGTTGTTGGAAAAAAACAATCTTGCAGAAAATAGAATTTAATAGAAAAATAAGAATAATATAAAATAAAGTTTCGTTGCGAAAAAAGAAATAAATCCACTGTGGAAATACAGTTTCATCGATAGTACACATTGAAAGATGATATATAATAATATTACTGAACACTGCAAAGTGTAGTAATTGCGCAAGTTGAGATTGTTCTGCGCAACCTGCGTAATAACTACACTTGGATTGATCACTTGATTGATTGATTTTTCTTCTTTTTCTGCTTCCATTCACATTTAATAATACTAACAATAGAGAATCAAATAGGAATATATTAAAAAACCAGAATACCAAGAAATAAAGATATAAAAAGAAGAGTAGCGGTCCAAAGAGCGAAAACTAGTATTAACATGACCAATTTAAACGCGTTGTATATTGTAGGGATGCAAACAAAATCTTTTTGACCAGGAGAGGGTGGAATGATCCATGAGCTTGCATTTCGCCTTTAAACCAATGAAGAAGAAAAAGGAGCAGAGGAAGAAGAAGAAGAAGAAGAACTGGGACCGCAAGGATTTGTGGGATGTTGGAGAATTGACGCCATCTTTCTGTAAGCTGTGTTATTTTCCAGGAGTGAACTGACAGTGCAGAAATTATGGGAAGAAAAAAGAAAAAGCAAATGAAACCTTGGTGCTGGTATCCTTTAACACTTTTTATATTTGGGGTTTTATTTTCGTCCTTTAATTTCCCTGTTTTAGTGACCTGTTCCTGTGGTAAACACCGTTATCTCCTGTCTGCTAAGCTAACGTTTACTGTGACTTAGCGTTAACCTGAGCTGCTAATGTGTGTACAGCAGCAGGTGAATGTAGCTAACATTACAAATGTTGTACTTCGTCTCCGCCGTTTGAACAAGCTCTGGCCAGGATATTCTTTATTGTGTTATGTAAGTTTGTGTGTGTGTGTGTGTGCGCGCGCGCAACAATACATAAACACAAGCAGGGCCCATCCAAATGAAGAATAACATTACAACCATTAAGTTTATCCGCTTCCTAAACCATCACATCAGGTACTGCAACAGAGATTTTGATGATGAAAAGATCCTCATTCAGCATCAGAAGGCCAAACATTTCAAATGCCACATCTGTCATAAAAAACTATACACTGGACCCGGGCTCGCCATTCACTGTATGCAGGTGAGGAAAGGATAAAAAATAGGCAAATAATTTTTTTTAAACAAAATCATATGTTTATGTGTTAAAATACCCTGTTCTTTCCTAGGTACATAAAGAAACCATTGATGGAGTTCCTAATGCAATCCCTGGACGAACAGATATTGAACTGGAAATTTATGGCATGGAGGGTATTCCTGAAAAAGACATGGAAGAGAGAAGACGAGTGTTAGAACAAAAGAACCAAGGTATTGGCACCAGATGTCTTAATGTACTGTCTAGTTATGGACTATTCTAGAGACTGATTGTGCTCTTCCTGACTTTCAGAGACCCAGAAGAAAAAGCAGAACCAAGATGACTCTGATGAGTATGACGAAGATGATGAGCCTGGTCCCTCCTTCCAGCAGCCTGCTGCAGGCCAGCCCCAGCCAGGCTACATCCCCCCAATGACCCAGCCTGGCATGCCTCCTGGCTCTGGCGCTCCGGTGATACCGCCAGGCAGCTACTCAGGTAGGAAACAGTTACTTTCCTACAATATACTATTAAGTTAATCTTAAGTAATTTTGTGTACATGATGCAACTGAAGAGGCTGTGTGTTATATGCTTTGTAAAGGTAACATGCTAGACAGGTGTTGTAGTGGATTGTCTTTGTTAATATAGGTGCCTGGGGAGTCTAGTTTGCTATGTAGTTATTGACCTCTGTGTTTCAGGAATTCCCCCGATGATGCCAGGTGTGCCACCAATGATGCCAGGAATGCCCCCTGTAATGCCAGGAATGCCTCCGGGGTAAATATTTATTGTTGTCATTAATCAAGACATTTTATTAATTCAGTTTCACAGTGGTATTGTATTTAAACATGGACTTATTCTTTCACATATTGAGGATGATACCAATGGGTGGAATGATGCCTCCGATGATGCCAGGCGTGCCACCAGGTAATGCCCTGCCACCATACACCAACAGAACACACTTACTTCAATGTAATTACCCTTGCTGAAGTATTTCCCCACATTCAGTGAATTTGTTGTGCTGCTGTCAGGCCTTCCTCCACCAGTGGGTCACCGTCCCGGCATCGCACACATGCCTCAGGTCCCTCCTGCTGCAAACGTGCTCACCAGACCTGCGGTACCAGTTGCCACAGTCGCCTCGGTCCAGCCTGACGTCACAAAACCTCTGTTCCCCAGTGCTGGACAGGTAAAATATTTTCAACATGACATACCTATGCACACTTTCTGTCTCCTCTCACCATTCTGACAGAACATCATGTCCTTCTCCTCTTAAATAAGGTATGCTTGAATAGCTGTCTGAGCTCACATAGGGTGGCATAAACGGGACATAACCCCAATATTCTTTTAATGGAAAAATTATTTTATTTACTTTTCCTATTGTTTACTTTCTTCCTGTGCTACAGATTGGCAGTCTGGTTGCAAGTACAAGCGCAGGCTCGTCAACTGCAGACTCTCAGTCCACTTCCCCTAAAGCTCTGTTCCCTATCACATCACAAGTACGCAGCTGTCTGCCTGCTTTACTCTGACAATCTGCAGCTTTGCAATAGGCATGCACACAATTGTGGATAGCTTGCTTGTGATGCGCTTGGACAGCTATAATCTGTTTTATTTTACAAAGCTGTTTTTAAAAAGAGATCATAAAATCTTGACATTTAGGTGGTTTGTAGGAACATGCATTTATTTACATTTTCTTTTACTGCTGCTAAAAAACTCAAAGTCAAATGAAAGAACTGAAGCATTATGCAGATTTGTACAGTGGGCTTCTTTCTGCACTGTTGTAGGGCAAAACAGCACAACACAACACGCTCTTTGGGATTTGTTTTGATGCAGGCTTGAAGAAATGTGTCATATGTTAGTCACATTTTTTAGGGTTACTCTCCATGTGTACAACAAGGGTGTAAATATGGTGTAGAAACAGCCCAGACCCCATTTATAGGCTTTGCAGTAACATGATCATAGAACATGATCAT
Organism: Pseudochromis fuscus; assembly: GCA_900323345.1. Lineage (NCBI taxonomy): Eukaryota > Metazoa > Chordata > Actinopteri > Pseudochromidae > Pseudochromis > Pseudochromis fuscus. Next base: position 52,325 of record OOFC01048538.1, read on the forward strand.
AATCAGATGTACCAACTAATGATGATGAAGATGTGAAGTTTCTCTCTTGGGAAAAAATAGAATTATAAAAATTATACAAAAACTGAGCATACAAACATGGATCATGGTGGCAAATACAATATTTAAAAAATTATGTAGTTAGAAACCCTCAATTCACTTTTATTTCTCTGTCTTTAGTAAACAAAAAAATGTGTTGCTGTTTTATTTTTTTTGAATACTTTTTTATTATTTGAATCCCAAAGATAAAAACACAAAATCTGAATTTTACCACAATTTAAGCACATAACAAAAAACTACTTCTTGTTATTGAGCTTCATGTGAGAAACTATTTTTCTGATCAGGATGAGTTTAACCAGTAGAGAAAGAGGTGGAAGCAAATAGTTAAGAAGGAGATGGTTCAGTCAGATTTATTAAGGTTATTTGTGTATTCAGATATCTATAAAGGCACAAATATAAACTTTTATCATAATAATCTGACAGTATGACTACAAGTGTCCCCAGTCAGATTGAGTCTCTCTAACCTGCTTTCCTCTCTCCCCCCTCAGAGTCAGCAGACAGTGTCAGGGTCCCCCCACACCCCCCCCTCTACCTCCTCTGACCCCTCAAAGCCCACATTCCCGGCCTACACTCAGGCCTCCGTAGCTGTGGCCAGCCCCAGTGCTGGCAGCAGTACAGTCTCCAAACCTCCCTCCACTGTGACCAGTAAGCCCGCTACCCTCACCACCTCCAGCGCAACTAGTAAGTTGATCCACCCTGATGAGGATATCTCACTGGTAAGTAGTCCATCTGTAACAGTCTCTTTTGTAGTTTTTTTTTTGTTTTTTACAGTAAGTAGCTGTGAATGAAACTAATGAATGTTTCTTGTGGCTGAGGTGCAGAAGTTCAGTGTTAAATTATTCTTTCTCTCATTTGCTCTCTGTGTGCTGTAGGAAGAGTTGCGGGCTCAGCTGCCCAGATACCAATGCAGTATTCCCCGCCAAGGCCAGACCGCCACCTCCGCCCCGTCTGTGGGTGGCCTGATGGCTCCTCAGCAGCACGGCATGAGGCATCCCATACCTGGTACACACTGTCTGCCTGTAGTTCAGAAGAACCTCACATTTTAAAACGACATAACTTTAGTAACCAGAGCTGGTTCTTCTTTCCTATTAGTGGGTACAAGTAATGACAAGAAGATATTTTTTTTTTTTTTAGCAATCATTACCAAAACTTTTCTGCATACTTACTATGCTACTGACTAATACGATATTTTTAGCCATTCTAGTAGCATAGTTGTTAAAGATATTAGTGTTGGTTGATACACCACTTTGGTCCAGACAAACAAATATTTTATGGACTTTTATGAAACTTTGTGATCTCATTAATGCTCATCTTAGCTGTGTTTTATGTAATCAACAAACGTTAGCATGGTAATAAAAGTCAATTAAGATGATGAACATGGTTAGCATTGTGTCTCATACTGCGTTCATGTCTTATCTAAGTTATTGTACCATTTCCTGACTTGTCGACACCCACGTCATAATTACAGCAGCTGAAGTCTGTAATTTGATTGAACCCAGATTTGATGATGCAGTGTTACCTCTATTGTTGATGCACAGTACTTTAATCAAAGCTTCAACTGTGTAAATGTAGAACTGTCTCAGTGATGCTGTCAAAAAGCTTGCAAGTTAAAAGCTTAACTCTATACCTATCCCTTATGTCATGGATATAATTATGTTTTCTTTGAGCATAGCTGCAGACTCTTAAGTCAAATCAAATGTTTGATTTAAAAAAACAGGCATGTGTTATTGCAGGTCAGTATGGTGGTCCACTGCCGGGGATGCCAGGCTACATACCAGGACGGATGCCTCCATACGGACAGGCCCCTCCCGTGGTTCCCCCAGCGTACCAGGGAGCCCCTCCTCGGCCACCCATGGGCGTGAGACCCCCTGTCATGTCTCCTGGAAGCCGCTACTGAAGCCTGCCTTCCTCTCTTCAATAGGTTTGGACACTCAACCATTTTCTAATGTCCTCAGCTGTTAGTAGACAAACCAGTATTGGTATTCTAGTACCAAATTGTACTGTTTATTCTACTACTGAGCTATGAGGAAGAGACACTGAATAAACAGCAACACAAAACAGCTATAGAAGCATCACTGAACGCATGGGAAGTATTTACACTGAACCTAAACAAGACTATGAACTGTTTAATATGATTCTGATTCAAACCATCTCTGTTCTGTGGCTTTTTTTCCTTCTCATGTTTCATTTAGGTGTATAGAAGTGTAGTAGATATGGTTCGTAGTGTTGTGAAGGCGCTGGAGTTACATGGGCAGTACCCACCCTTTATCAAGGCAAGTTTTATGTAAATACATTTCTGTTCTAAAGCTAAACGGTGAGGCCTTCACAGCACATAGTGCTGTTGGACTTGTGTCCCCAACTTTGTTTGGTGAGGGCTTCTAGTAACTGTTCATGCTTTCATTCTGTTTTATGTTAATAATGTTATGAGGAAATACTCCCTTAACCGTAAATAGATTAGGTAAAAAATGAAATGGCATATGTATTGTTGTGAAACTGTGTTGTAATAAAATGTGGGAAAAATGTAAGACTCGTTTTTGCGGGATGTTAGCGGGCAAAGAGACGTCTCAGCAGGTTTGTACTCCAGCTGTAAACTACATGTGTTTTTCTTGTCTTGAAGATGAACACCTGTAACAGAGATGTTTAGTTGAAATGAAAAATGCTGGTAAATGCTTCTTTTCTTCTACTGATGCTCTGTACATGGCACTGGCAGACTGGCCTTTGACATACTGAGTGCATTGTACAGCTGCATAACATCCGGGTCAAAAGTGGCTGTAGTGCTAAAACCCAGATTTCTCTTCTCCCTGTAGCAATGCCATGGGGGACTGGCTGAGGCCCTGTCTCAGTGTAGCCCTGTTTCAGCCTGAGGCAAGTCTCACCGTTTTCTGTCTTCTCATTCATTACCAGGGGCCCTCACAGCTTCCACGCTGTTGGATATCAATGTCCCCAAACTTGCAGCAAGTTTGGTGAAGGCCCTTGTTTGTGTTGTTGCGTTTAGGCATCATTTTCAGGCATGTTAGCTCATGTTAAGGATTTTCTTTTTTTTTTTAACTTGTCAAGCTGTTACCTGCCATATTATCCATTCTTTACTGGTGAGAGCATCAGGAAGCTCTGTTTTCATTTAATAGCTCTATTCTATGGAGTGTAGGGCTTTTAAATGAAACTACATTCCTTGGGTAGCTTCAGATATTAACTATACCTATCCAGTCAGTTAACTGTAGTTTACCTTTATGTATAGTATCGATGGCTTGGCCAAAAGTCTAATTATTTGAATCGCAGCATCATAGTCTGACACCTGCAGCCAATTTATAAATGTGTGTTGGGGAGTTTTGAATTAACAAATAACTATTCATGTGTTTGTAAAATGGCTTTTACCACTTCATCCTGTTTGTTTCATCAGCTGTCCTCACTTGACCCTTTTGATTTTAACTACTTACATGAAGGAGTCTCTGCCAGTAACAGGTTAGTCGAAGCTGTAAGTACCACAACTATAATTTTAAATTTCAAAACAAAATGAGGCCATAACAATTCTTCTGCATTTTACACTGCAGACGGTCAAGTATTATGATCTTAAGAAATATCCCACGAATCATATTGAATACTTAACACTTTTCAACACTATATTTGATGAGAATATCCTCTAATAACCAGGGAGTTCAGTGTTAAACAGACAGTCACCATTGGTAAGTATGGGCTCTTATATATCACACTACAATCCTGTCAAGCTTTTGCTTGCTGAAGGAAACAGTGCACACTTTTATCAAAAGCATTTTTTGTGTGGTTTTTTTGTAACTTGTCAGAATATGGTGGTACTGTTATCTGGGAATCGAAGTCAAAAACTGAAGCTATTTCTGAAAGTTTTATCTGTCCCTTGAAGCATTGTGCAGAATTATATTTGTGTTCTCTGTAATAAAGTCTGTATGCTTTACTTTTTTTGAATAAACCAGCTCATGAACTAATTTGTGTCCAAATAATTAGAGCTCCTTCTTGTGCCATTTCACCTTTATTCTGACATTATTACCTCAGGGTTTGTCGGCAATGGTTGGTTGGTGTGTTTTTTTGCAACATTACAGAACAACTACTGATGATTTTTTGAGAGAGATGGTGTTACTCAAAGGTCCAAATAAAGGATGGATGCTATTTCACCACAGGGGGGTAACAGTGTTCAGTCTACAGCATCAATAATACACTAACAGGATTATCCCTTGGCTGGGGTTTGTACTTTTGGATGAACATTGAGAAGACAGGTTTTGTTCTTTCATTGAGTCGATTTATTCTAAATGCAAAAACACTTTATAGATGTAATTACAAACCAGTGTGTGGGCAAAACACTGATAAAATACTTTACAAAAAGAGTATGAAGTACACCAAGATGAAGATGACATGTTTTGCACAACTATATCTCAAACATCAGAAAACATTGCATTTGCTATCATACCCTGAGATACATTCATTACACTCATGACTCAGTCAAACCTAAACCACCGAAGCCAAACAATAACCTGGAAATAAAATAATTCCAAAGGTAAATACTTGGTAAAAAAAAGTTTTGAAACTATTTACAAAATTTTTATTCAGTTTTTAGGACTAACATTGAACAATTAAAGGCTTTAGCTGTAAACTTTATATATGCTGCACTGATATTCATGATGATTAAGCAGATTTTTAAAAGCTCAATTGTACACACAAAAAGACTTCAGAGGCAGTTTGAGCTGAAAGAATAACAAACCCAGAACAAGGTATGTTATTTTTCCAGCCACATTAAGAGTATCCATTTAGTTCATATAGCTGAGTTTTTGTTTCATAGGAATAAAGAAATGTCTGGGTAGGTCTATGTTGTTCCAAACCATATAATGCCCGCACATGCATTACTGTGGATTTACACTTCGAACATTACTCCATCACTTGTAGGTCAAAGGCAACCACTCCATCAAATGAAAAGCCCAAGTAGAAGGTAACATTTTCATTTCCATTTGGCTGGGAGACTGCATGTTTAGGAATGACCCTAATCTTGCTTTCACTACTTCCACCTTTCACAAACACTTTTTCATTTTCTGTCCACCCTTCAACACGTTTCAGTAGCTTCTCAACCTCCTTGTTTTTCCACACTTCCCCGCCACGCCATTTTAGTCTTCTTTCACTTAGAGTGCCTTTAATCAGCTTTTCAATGGCACTTCTGTGGACAATCTTGTTGAGACCTTTTGCCTTTGCCAGAAAAAAATCTGCTGCAGTTCTGCTTTTCCTTAAAGGCATGTCTTGGATTTTGTGCACATACAGTCTCTGAAGGGCATCAATGGCTGATGAAAGAATCGCAGCATGAGCAGAACTGAGTTCATTGCTGGTATCTGGCCAAAACAGAACGGAGAGAAGAAAGAGAGCACTGGGTGGTGCCATGTTTCTCCCTTTTGTATTAAATCTCTTGCTGAGATCTTGCAGCTTTTGAAGAGACAGAATCTTTGAGGACCCAGGTAGAATACAGTTAAGAGTTATCTGGCAAAAGATGAAGTTTGCCAGTTCTGTCTGGTCAAGGTCCTTCCATGTCAGGTCTTCTGGGTACATGTTTATTATTTTCTCAAGTTTTTTCCCTGCCATCTCTGGTTTCTTGTCATACAGGAATGAGAGGATGGATGTAACATTTCCTCCACCAAGCTTGTAGGTCCTCATCTGTCTTTGGAAAGGAGAAAGTACTGGCATGGGCAGTCCAGGGGCCATGCCAGTACTTTCTCCTTCACTACTGTAGCTTAGAGCTGCTTCGCCACTCTCATCTGGTACGGTGCAAAAAAACCCAGCATATACAGCACTCTTTTTTTTCAACCATTTTTTTGGATTGTATACTTTGTCTGGATCACTTGCATCAAGCTCTTCATCGTCTTCGCTAATGTCAGTTTGAAAGTAGCTGAGGTCTTCAGAAATGTACTCAAGTGCTTGACTCAAGCTCTTTTGTAGACCTTTCAACTGGTGGTGAAATCTATGCCAGGGTGTTTTGACCTCTGCTGGTATGTAGTCGGTTAACAGGTACCGCATCAACTCTGATTTTCCATCAATGCTGGAAAAAACATCCACTCCTGACAGGAACTTTAGCAGTCTGCAGCCAACATCTACTTCTCCGTAGTAAGAACTGTTAAAGCTGACAGTCTCCTTCTTTGGTGTTTTCTCAGACTCCCGAAAGGCAGAAATTCCTTTCAGTGCTTTGTCTATGATTTCAATTCCCTTCTCAGGAGATGGCTCTTTTTCCTCAAGGGTGTCAAACATGTGATAAAACCACCGCTTAAAAACTTGTCCCACAGTGTCAAGGACATATGTGTCATGTGGGAGAAGAGATTTTGCTTTCTGTGCCCATTCAAGGGCCTCTTCAAATTCCAAGTTTGTATAAAGAAGTCGGGCAAGTTGTTGTGCCACGTGTGGATCTTCTCCCAAAGCGATGTAAGCAGCTTTCATGAGATCAACAGCTTTCTTAACATCCCCACTTTCAGTGCTGACATGCTCAATGAAGGGTGAAAAAGCTGTGTCCCAAGGATCACCTCTGCTCTTTTTGTTGCGTCTTATGAAAAGAGCTTTGATGAACCTCTGGAACTCATCTCTGTTAAACCTGTGATTGATAAGTACCTTATCTTGGATGAGATCCATGGCAATGACACTCTGAGGCAAGCTTGCAGACAGGAGACTCAGAATTTCTTTGGCCACCAGTGGATGAATAATCCGTATGGATTGGATGTGTGTTGAACTTTCTCTAAGATGGATGAAGAGAAGCTTAGCTGCATCACTCAGCTGATCCACAAAAGCATGATGTTGAGTTCTATCTGTGTAGGTAGCAATACCAAAAGATGCTTCACAGTGTGACACAGATATGTACGAATCTTCGACATAGAAATTCAAAAGAGCAACAAATCTGATGAGGCGAGTGGATAATGAATGATCAATTTTATCTAAAATATTTTTTACAAGCTTCTCAATGTAGCTTGACTGAAACTCTTTATTCATCAGAACAAATGTGAGGATGAAGTCTTGTTCAAACTCCAGTGTGAGTTGCTCAAGCTTTTTTGAGAACAAAGGCTTCTCGTTCTCTGACAGCTTGTGTGTGACTGCTACTGTTTGAGAAGGTAGTGCTCTGCACATTTTCTCTGGATCATTTGACCTGTTGCAGATGAGCAGGATAAAGCACAACACGGAGGGACTTATCTTTTTCGTTGCAATGACGTTCCCAAGTTGTCGTCTGAGATAATCAATGTGATCTGCGTGATGGTCCTCCAACAGTAGGAGCACTGGAAGACAGTTGTTTTTGTCATTCTCACCATGTTCCCTCAGACTCACTGCATGCTCACACACAGTTGTAACTTCCTTACTGTGTTTAACAACAGCACATCGCATTTTTGTCCTCCTGCTCCAGAGGATCTGCCGCACCACTGTACTTCCACCACTTCCAGGATGATGGTATACGTTCACACTCTCAATGGGGCGTACGGCTTTACTGCGATGAACTACACTGTCCAGGATTGTGCTTGCTTCTTTGTAGGCATCCCGCTCTATGATCTCCTCACATTTATGTTTGTCTGCAAGCCAGAAGTTGATCCAGTCAATCTTTCCTCCTCGATAGAAGTTGGTGTCGGTTTCTTGGATTTCATCCTTGCTCATGATCTCCAGTTTTGTATCATCACACTGATCAACACTGATGATTTCCAAAGAATCTAGCTTAACCTCTTCTACGGACTTGAGAAAGCAGAGCCCTCCATTTAAGACGGGCAGTGTCCTTGTGGGCTGATTCTTTGAGAGCTGAATGCTTTGAACTGTGGCGTCTACATGACTCAGTGGCTGAACAATGCTGATTTCTTTGAGTTCAGACATGGGACAAGACACCTGGGCAAGACTTGACCACTTTTTGTAGTTTTCCTTGGATTCGGATATGACTGCCAGAAATTCATGTCCATTCATCTCTGTGTAGAATTCATTGAAAGTTGCAACAAGTGGCTGTTCAACGTCAGACATGATCAGAAAGAGGACCACAAATGAACCCCCGGGCAGGATGTCATTACAGATGAGAGACACTGCTTTTTTCAGTTTCTTTTGTCTTGTTTTGATCCATTTTTTTTCATCACAGGTCTTTTCCCCACCAGGGAAGTTGCTTCTTCCATTGCAGAAAATCCAACTTATTTTCTCAAAAAGCTGCAAAGAATTTGTGACATCAGCGCTTCCCAATCTTTGGTCATTAGCATAGTCATCAAGAAAGTGAAGGTTTACAGGCTTCTCTTTCTTATACCTGCCACAAAGACCAAATGCTGCTGAATCAGGGTCAAAATCAAACACACAGAACAGATTCATGTGAACCAAGAAGCTGATGCTATCGAGATGCTCTGGCTGAAATTTGTTTGTCACAACAATGTAAAACAGAGAGTTGTCCATGCGTGTTTTTCCACATGTTAAGAGGATGGCGAGTTTCCTCTTTTGATCCTCCCTGAAGTCCAGAGCAGTTTCATGTTGTGAACATTCTGCCTCTTGTCTGTCTTGGTCTTTCTCTCTAAGTCTTTGAATGAAATGAACAAGGTGATCATCAGGTATGCATTTTGTGTTGGCTCCCACTCTGTAGTAGGGAACCTTCTCTTCACATTTGACTTTGTTGTCTTTCTCAGAGAACTTTGGGACACCTACATAGTAAAGCTTGTCTTTTACTATGCTTGCTTTGGGTACAACATCATATTCAATGACCCATGTCTTCTCGGTTGTTTCCTTGTCCAGCACTTCAATAAATCGAGGGTTTCTTATGCAGTTCCTGGCCTCGCTTTGTTGGTCCGATCCTTTGAAGCATTTTTCGATGTAATCTAAAGCATCCACAAAGTCTTCTTGATTGTGGACTGGTATTCCTATGATTTCCCCATGCTTGTGAGTGCCCCTGACTTTATCCATAATGCCGAAATGAATTGTCCCATTGGCTCTCATATTCATGCATGCACATGCAAATCTCAACACCTCACTTGCTACCTTTGATTGTAGCCTTGTTGAGTCTAGTTTGTGTGCAATCTCAAGGGACTTATATTCATGACATGGATCAATCATGTCTTCAATTCCTGTCTCTGGAGGAAGCAAGTTGTGCTTCACATACCGGCAGTCCTTTTCATGCTGGTCAAATTTCCGATAATCACAGAAAGACAAGTCTGCTCCTGTAGAGCTCAAGTTGTCAGTGCAGTCTGTGGGAATATTCCCCTGCTCAACCTTGTCACCTGGTTCTTGAGAGGGAAGGTTAGGTTCTCGTGACACAACTGAAACATTTTCTTTTTTGTCGTCTTTGTTTACACTCACATCACTTTTTTTTGTTTTTTTGTGCTGCTCCAGCTTCAGAAGCTCATCTCTCTTCTTCAGTAGATGTTCAATTTGGCCACTTCTCATTCCAATAGTGTTGCTGAGGAACTCCTTCTGTAGAGTTGTCAATACTGGCCCTGTCACCTCCTCCACATTCAGCTTTGTTATGTACACATCTTTTATTCCAATACTTTTCAACCAGGAGCTCACATGAGATTCTGTCCAGCTGTCAGTGGACAGTTGATGCCACTCTGTGGAACAAAACATTAAAACCTGGTGTCATTATAAAAATGCTGTTTAGTAATTTTTTTGTTTTGTGTAGCCAATATCAACGTGTTTGGGGAAGTAATACTGTCTACTTGTATATAATTACAGTGAATACACAAACAACATTTCATACTCACCCATCTCTGAGGAGCTGCTGTTCATTTTTATGGATGTATCTAAGGAAAATAAGACTAAGCTTAAATTTTGTTATGTGGTAACGTTTTTTAATCATTGATGTGCAAATGCATACTTACCATTTGCAGCACTGGATGACCACTTCCATCATTGTTCATCCTGAAATCAGTCTTTCATCGTCTCTGTTGGTGACAAAGCAGAGTTAGCACAACTTCCACTCAAACTTTTAAAAGCTTTTCAAATTTCTTTTGTTATCAGACATGTAATCAGTCAAAAACATACTCGACATGTTTCAGTGGAAAGCTTCCATCTTCATCAGAAGATGTCACACTGAGTGACATCCTCCTGCATAAAAACATGTCAGGTATGTTTTGACCGATTATGTGTCTGATGGCAACAGAAACTTGAAAAACTATCTAAATATAGACACTACAAACTTTTTTGGGGGTAAACTTCTAATGTTTAAAATGTACTTTAAAATTCCAAAATCAGCCTTATTATGTAGTTTGGCATTCTGGTTTATTGTGTATGTCTGAAGTTAGTTTCATTTACCGTATTTTCCGGACTATTGAGCGCTCCTGTCTATAAGCCGCTATTGAATTTATTCAAACAATTTCATGTGGTCCACTCTGACCGGGTCTGACGTGACAAGGCTAAATGTATCGGCGGCACGGAGCTTGCTAGCTTGTAAAAAGCTAACGAGCTTTGTGTTGCTGATACTGAGCTACACCGATGTTTAAGCTGCAGGGTTCAAAGCGTTGGAAAAAAGTAGCTACTTATAGTCCGGAAAATACGGTAATTTTACGTTCTGCCATGCTACATTATTTTCATTTAAGCCATTGAATTTTATGATTGCACACTGAGAAGAATATTTAACAACTAGAAAAGCACTCTGAGAGTGCAGACCTCTGCCAAGCACTGTTAGGCCAAGTGATACTTTCCGCGTCCGCATGTCCGCGTTGGTGCACGAGGGTCCGCGTCACGTAAATGTCATGGAACACGTGCACTTTGGGACCTAGCTTAGGTCATGAAAGCGCTATATAAATGTACTCCATTACCATTTAATGTGTTACAGGTGTATTTTAATGTTAAGTTTCTCATTTAGCACATGTGCCTAATGTTATTCTACAAATATTATTAAACATTTAAAAGAGACTGATTGGAAAGGTGAACTGTTTAACAAGACTGTTCCTTTTTTTGGGTTATTCATAATTAAGAAAGAAGAAAAATCCGGCCTACTTTAGCGGAGTAGCTACCTTTTTTTTTTTTTTTTTATTTTCAACAGCATAGTTATACTGATCCTCACAGTGTGTGGACCAGTTTTTTTGCTTTCTGGAAGTCCAGTATCTGAGGGTGGGGTGATCCTGATAGGGTGTTTTTCAGGAGCGTTGGTGTGGCATTTCTTTGAGAGAAATGTTTTTGATTTTGTTTCTTTGTTATATGTTTATTTTGCTTTGTTCAAAATTATTCAGAAGCTGGGGAAGAACCTTATCGTTTACTACTATGTCAATTGAGTTAAAAGTCAAAATTACATCCTGGAACTGCAGAGGGCTCCAAAAAACAAAGAAAGTTAAACAAGTTATGAATAGGATTAAACTATTGCAATCTAATGTTGTATTTCTTCAAGAAACCCACTTAAAGCCTGAGGATGAACTTAAAGTGAGGAGGAGGTGGAAAGGTAAAATATTTTCTGCCCCTTATACATCTCAGGCAAGAGGTGTCATGATTCTGGTTCATGATTCTATTCCACTACAGATTCACAAAACTATAAAGGATAAAGCAGGGCGATATTTGATTATCCACGGTAGTATTCTTAGAGAACAACTGATATTCGTAAATATTTATGCGCCAAATACGGATGAGCCTGAGTTTTTCCAAAATATATTTCTTGCTATTGCCTCCTTGCCTGGATCTTGCATTATGGCAGGTGATTTTAATTGTGCTCTAAATCCACAGAAAGACAGGAGTACAGGCGTGGACCAATCACACTTGAGAAGTAGGGACGTAATTCACCATTTCATGAAAGAAATTAATTTAATTGACGCATGGAGAGAAGATAATCCTTCAAGCAAAATATATTCCTGTTACTCAAGCACATATCAGTCATACTCGCGTATAGATTTTTTTTTGGTGTCAGCTTTACTAAAACATAAAATAAAAAATATCTCTTATGATCCAATACTTTTATCTGACCATGCACCAGTTTCAATAATTTACCAAGATTCAAAACTGACTGCCGACATTCCCAGATGGAGATTTAAAACAAAATGGCTGACTGATGCTGGCTTTGTTGCATTTTTAGATGAAAAAATTACATTCTATTTTGAAACTAACAAAACAGAAACTTCAAGAAGTGTCAGATGGGAGGCGTTTAAAGCCTTTATCAGAGGACAAATAATCAATATTACCAGTTCAAAAGCAAAAGAAACCTACAACAAAACAAAACACCTAGAAGCAAGACTAAAGAATTTAGAAGAAGAATATTTTCAGTCAAGATCGCCAAACACTCATCAAGAAATACTTCTGTTAAGAACACAATATAATGAGATATCTGCAACAAAAGCTGTATCAAGTTTACTACGACTAAAACAGACCTTCTACGAACAGGGCGAAAAACCCGGCAAAGTACTGGCATGGCGCATTAAAAAATTGCAGAATGAGAAACTTATTCCTTTGCTGGTCAACGAAAATAATCAAAATATAGTGGATCCAATTGAAATAAATAATTCCTTTAAGGAATTTTATGAAAAACTTTATAGTTCAGAAATAGACCCAAACTTAGCTGAGTTAAAAAAATTTCTAGACAACATCCAAATTCCTAAGATATCAGATGCTTGTAAAAGGGAATTGGAAAAAGATATCACGTTGGTGGAAGTATCTGAGGCGATTGACAGCATTAAAGGGGGGAAAACTCCTGGGCCAGATGGGATACCTGTTGAGATTTATAAATTGTACAAGCAGAAACTATTATTACCATTATTAGAAATGTTTAAAGAGTCTTTTAACAATGGAATTCTTCCAACAACCTTGAGAGGGGCATTAATTACTTTATTACCGAAACCGGGCAAGCCAAATAATAAATGTGAAAATCTAAGGCCAATTAGTCTTTTAAATGTGGACCTAAAAATTTTAAGCAAAATATTAGCCAAAAGATTAGAGAAAATAATTCCTAATATTA
>OOFC01048539.1:6858-31560 GCA_900323345.1 Pseudochromis fuscus
GGGGGGGGGGGGGGGGCTGTGACGAATTGTATTGTGGTTCTAGATCATGCGGCAATCAAGGGAGGTGGTCTTTAATTGCTAATGACAGCTTACCACCGGAAAAACACTTCAGCATCTTGATTAAGGGGGTTTGGGGTAATGCTCACAAATAGGCTGGATCATGATTTGACAAGGAGCATTTTCTTTGATGGTGGTATTAATTAAAAAAAAAAAAAGTCATTTGCAAGAATATGATGGATGGAAAAAAAAAGTTCAGTCAAGTTTAGGATGCTGAAAAAAAGGAGTTGTTTGTGTCATGACATAGACGATCATGTATGCATTTGTGTTAAATCACTCTCACCATAATTACCATTTTCTAGTTAATAGAGCTCACCTTTTAATCACCATCTTTCCCTGTGTTTGTGTCCATGTTTCTATGTGTGTGTGTGTGTGTGGGAAAGTGAAAGAGAGAGGATGAGACAGCAGAGGTAATTTGGCTTAACTAGCAAGGCGATTGTAGCTATGCAGACCATAAATCTTCCTCACAGACTTGCACTCACACACACACACACACACACCAGTCCACGTGAATGAGTGCGAATCCACACTTACACATCATTTCCTGTTATCTCAGATAAGCAGGAAATCCTAATCAACCAATAAGAGCATAGAGGGCATCTTTCACCCTCTTCCTGTCTGTTTAGTCTCCCTCACTCTTTTTTTTTTTCCTCCCATGTGTAAACAGAGTCACGTACAAAGTGGAAAAATCTCATGGTCATCCCATTCTGTTTATTTGTGTTGCTCCCATGTTTAATTAACTCAATTTGAGCACTAAAAGCCACCAGATTGTCCGAGAAAGGTTGATTCTTGCAGCTGGCTGATTAGAAATTATGCCTGTTGAACCAAGCGATCATGGTTCACTCCCCATGATGAGAGAATTGCTTTTCAGCGACCGACTGAAGTATTTCATCTCTCCGTGACCCAAATGCGTTTTTTTCGTGAACTGAACCAAACCAGATTTCTTGCCTAGCACTACATCAGTGGTAGCTGCCTCACACATGCCTGATGTAATTAAAGAAATGCTTTTCTGACCATGGACAGGACCTCACTGACAGTGGAAGATCCTGCCTGTTTGGTGCAATTCAGGAATAAAAATGCACAGCAAATTGTCAAGCTGTGTGGGTTTGTCTGGTGGGGGATGCAAATCAGGTTTGTATTATCTGGCATTATCGGATTCATTATCAGATTAACATAAAAAAAAATCTGCTTTGCTGGGACTGTGTGGGTGTGGTTTTACCAAACTCTGACTGGCACAGCAAACAAAATTATATATAAACCAAGTCCACTTCAAATCTTCAAAAATCTGTCGTGATGTAACCAAAAATGTGCACACTACAACATGAGCTCAACTCTGATCTCACACAACAGTAGTAAATTGTAAAATTCACCTATCAATGGGTGTAAACTAGCTGTTAAAGTGAAGGCTGCAGATGAGGTGCCCTGCCAATAAATGTCTTTGTTGCACATTAAACGAGATTTTTCACATTTCTTGAATGAGCTGACATTTTTTTTTAGCCCGTCCTGTTATGTTACAGAGCTTTCTTTACCAAAGGGCCACGGCTGGTATGTGTGGTGCTGCTGTAAATAAAAGAACAGTGTGAAATGTCTCTTCTGAGTTTGCCTTGGTTTCAGGATGGATGTTCTTAAACCGAAGAATTAATTCCAAGTTGATGCTCACATCAACAGAATCCATTGTTTGTTGCGAAGTGAAGACAGAAATGTGATATGTAAGGTTCAAACACAACTGCAGTGAAGTGTTGAGCTATGCTGTGTTGAAATGTTTGGTTTCTATTCAAAAGAAAAAAGTTGGTGGAGTCTTGCTATGTCACTGATTGATGGATACAAGTTGTTATTTTCAGCCAGAGAATTAAAATGTTATTGAATATGTCAAGCAGCGAATAATTAAAAGTCTAATTGCTGGGGTTGCTTCTGTGAGAATAAAGAAGCCAAAAAAATATTCCTTCACCTTAATAGCTGAATTGCCATTTAGACCAAGAGCATGCAAAAGATGACAGGGGCTTTGTTTTGTGGATCAGCCAGTGCAACAACATCTGTCAAAATGTCAATATCAAGCTAATCTCACTCAGTGTTTAACATGTGAAAAATCAAATATTTCAATAAACAGCTTTCTCAAATTTCACAGTTAATTGAATAACTTAATAATAACTTAATTGCGGGGTTAAGAGAACTTGTCGAATGTGAATAGAGTCACAGACAGATGCTATTAGTCTCTATTGATCGCCTGATAAAGTCATAAGGCAAGGAGAGTTTAATAGCTTATCCAAAATGAGTTTCTTTTTGGGCATTGTGTTGCTTACAAGAGGGGTTCAATAAAAAAAATCAATAAGTAAAAGGAAACCACAGTGGCAGTGATTGAGTTTTGGCAATTTGTGTGCTACAGTGGGTCAGCACCATGTTGCTATACGAGGTCATTTTCCACTGCTTTAAAGAACTGATATTATCTGATCTGTTTGTTGAAACAACAAGCATTTATATGGCTCTTGAGAACAAAACAAGCATGAGATGAATTCCTGGTTTGTTTGTAAGAGTGTGACAGCTTTCTATTCATTTTAAGTAAAGTATAAAAATAGTTTAAACAATCATCTTCGGCCTTACCTGGTCCTGAAGTTAGCAGGGTGTGGGTGACCGTCATACAAGGACAGGAAGTCATATTCTTCTTCTATGGCAAATGACAAGAAGATGAGCTGGATTCTACTTCCTTCCTCCCCAACAATGACCCAGGTGCAGTTCGCCCCGTTGGGGTAGCCGTAGGGAAAGCCGGGCGACTCTATACTGCCGTTTCGGCCTTTCAGCGTGCCCCCACAAGTGTAGATAAAACCTGGAGAAATAAAAAGAGACAGCGTTAATTCAATTTCAGCTCACCTTTATTTAAAAATACAGACAAAGGTTAATTAGAAAGGTTAATAGAATAGAAAGAGTAACTAAAATATTGTAAAAGTAAAAGAGCAATACTGTGTTTGTTGAGTGACACAGGAATCATTTTATTGCATGATATAGCAGGAAGTGCATCTATGAATGTGAATTCAGTTACAGTAGCATCAGTGTGTTCTCTGTGTGACAGCTGGCTGAGTTTGAGTCTGGACTGACACAAAAAGAATACATTACCACTGAATATGAAGCACAAAGGCACTATAATTACACAAAAGCACATGCATGCACACACATCCAGATCTGTATCCATCAAAACCAAAGAACAATGCTGGGTATATTTTTACTCAGCTTCAGTACGGAGTTATATGTGCTGATGTACTGGTCCACTCCAGTATTGGTGGTCTGCCATTCATCATTTTTTATTAAAGGTAAAAGCAATGAAAAGTAAAAAAAAAAAAAAAAACATATCAGTTATTGCTCAATGTAGGAACAAGCCTAGTGAGACAGCGTGAGCGACACTAAGTAGGTCAGCTTAGTTTTGATGTATCCTTGTCTTTGATGCAGATGTATGATTACATATTAATGGAATATATATGCAGTATAGCTACAGCCAAAACTGTTGAAACAAGTATTTGTCAGAACTTATTTTTACTGGAGCGCTACATATCCAGAGATGTTGTGCTGCTGCTGGAAACAGTCGTTTTAATGGACTCTCCCTCACAGCGAGGACAAGGGGGCAGGATCTGTTTCAGAACAGCACCCCAGGAGCTGGTATTCACATTCAGCATGGGGTGCTTGAACCCGGGTCCCCTGACTGACTGTGGACTGTGCTGCCACTGAGCTACCCTTCCAGCTGACTTAAAAAGGGGGAATCAATAAGGGAGCAAAGCAGTCTCCTGGCTTCACCCCCGTGTGCCTCTCCGAGATCAAAAGCGGGGTATTCCTTTGTTTTATTTGCTAATCAATTACTGACACGTCAAAATGCACAACAACAATAGGTCGGTATCAGTCAGCTTTCATAATGCCTTTGAACATGACTCAGTTATTTAGGGCTGAACAGCATAGCCGTTTATTGTGTTTTGTCTCTGAGATATGCATCTACGCTCACTGTGGCAATCCAAATGGAAAACGACGGAGCCGAGACGTGTGCAAACTCTCGCATGCATCACGCAGCATCAAAGACGGTTAATGATTTCTTCAGGGAGGGGAGAGGATAAATGCTACTAGATCTTAATGAGCTACTGTAGGCTCTTCATTATGGCTCTGTGTATGTGGTGGCAGGTTGGTAGGAGGAGGACACAAAGGATGTGGGTAGGAGAAGAGGAGTACATGCAAAACTATCATCTAAATCACCTACAGCATGAATTATGCAGACTTCTCTGCACAGTAGACCAAACATACAATGGTGCTCGCAAGTTTATGAAAGGCTTTGAAGTGTTTGGATATGGAAGATAATGGATATCATTCATAAATAACCATCAATGTCATATCCTGTAAGATTCAAGCCTAAAAGTAGATTTCCATTAATCAAGTAAAACAAAAATATTATCCTCTTTTTATTGACGAATCTGACAACCATAGCTGAAACACTTTTTTTTTTTTTTTTGCTTTCTACTAAGGTTCATTTAATTTGTTTTATTTTGAAACCTTTTTATTTGCTTTGCTCCGAGTGCACACATGCTAACACCGCAGGGTTACACAGACAAATGTTATATTCATCATTTGTTTCCTGTTGTCATATTAAACATGTGTTTCTGTGTTTGTGTTACCATGGCTGTTGGGAGGTCCCTGAGGGGTCGGGGTCCCTTAAATCCAGGATCCACCTTAATGCGCCAAACCTTATAGGTGGGATTTATTTTACTCCTGCTCTGTATTTAGCTGTAGGTAGTGTCCACCTTGTTTATGTCTTGTCTGTTATTTGGTTTGGCCAAAGCAAAATACAGTATGTTCATCTCAACTTGTTGTTACTGCTGTTTTTCGACACCTCCTAAAAGTATAGTTTTAAATTCTTGGTTTATGCTGATTTGAGGTACATAAAAGAATAATTCAACAAACACAAGGACTGAAATTATCCATTGTTGCATTTGTGTTTTTTGGCAAAAGTATTTGAGCCTCCAGGATTGGCAGTTAATTTAAAGGTGAAATTAGACTCAGGTGTTTTCAATCAATGGGATGGCGATCAGGTCTGAGCGGGTGCCCTGTTGTATTGAAAGAACAGAGCTCTTTTAAAGGCTGATCTTCACAATACGTTTGTTGACTTGAGAAACAGTTGTTGATGCTCATCAGGTTGGAAAAAAGTATGAAATCTGTAAAGAGGTTGGACTCCACTAATCCACAGTCTGAAAGATACCAAAGAATAAAAGTGAGACCACTGTCATTCACTATCAGGACATCAATCGAAATCTAAAGATAAAGCAGGTCATCAGCAAGGAAATGACCACAAACACACAAGTCCTCCTGAAAACAAACTTTTCAAAGCACAAATGTATATTTATGGAACAGCCAAGTCAAAGTTGTGACCTCAACTCAAAAGAAATGTTGTGGAAAGACCTGATGCAAGCAGTTTTTGGAGGAAATCAACCAAACCTCCCAGAGTTAAAGCTGAGGAATGGGCTAATACTCCTCTACGCTCAACAGTTACCAGAAATGTTTAGTTGTAGTTATTGCTGCAAAGAGAGGGTCACAAACTTTCAAGCACCACTGTCCTTTTCACAACCTTTATTCCTGTGAAGTCTAAGAGGGTATGACTATGAAGAATATCCATGAAAGTATGAATGATATGCATCACTTTTTAAATCAAGACACTATATCAGGAGACTTACTCACTTAAGTTTAGGTATTTAGTTGCTACACAGGATAAGGTGTTGTTGCTTAAAGTAAACTAAACTAAATTATTGATTGCAGTATCCTTGAAATTAATCAGAAAAGTATGTTTTTTTGTGGCTGTGACTATATTTTAGAAGGGGCTTTTATTGTGAAGGAGACAGTGTGGAATTCATGTGATCTTTGCACTTCCTTTCAGGTGGTGCTAATACTGATAAATTAGAAGTGAAGCTAATTCTGGTGCTGTGCTTATTCTAAATCTCTCCGGGTTACAGCGCCTGCTAAATGCCTAAATTGTAAAATGTAAATGTAATTGATCTCCTTGGACTTTACAGTTCACATCAGGATCATTATCTTCTCCCTTTGATCTTAATGATCCTTTTATATCAAACGCACCACAGGTGCTAGATGAAAACCTTGGAGTGTCCAGGAGTGAAGTCAGTCCAGAGTATTTTTCGTGATGCTGTATCGATCCCCGATGGAGAAACTCCTCACTTGTTCTGCTCCGCGGGGGAGTCAGACTGCAGAGTAAGCTTACAGAGGAGCTGGTAGAGATTTAGCATCATTCTGCTCAAGGACACAACAGCACAGAAGAAGCTTGCTGTTATAAGTGCTTGATCCTGTGTTTTCTTGCTGAGGAATGATGCTACATTTTTCTTTAAGTTTATATCTGTCTGTTTTTGGGTTTTTTTTGCAGTAGATTTTTAATCAGTGTGTATTTCAGCCCCTTAGTTTTATGTTACTGTAAAAAATTGAAGGAATAAAAAGCGTTTGATCCCACAGAGGTCTGCCTTTGGTGCATTCTTTTAACTTTAAATAAAAGTGTTTAATTTAAAATTGCTTTTACTGTATGTTTAAAGTCCGTGAACTTCTAGGCCTTAATTGATCTCCTCTGAGTGCAAAGCTCAAATCAGGATGATCATCCCTCTGCCTTTCATGTTTATGACTCTCGTTATTTACCATGGCAGCTGGGACCACAGGGACAGCAGGGCCATCCCTCTGGATGCTTTTCCAACCAATTATCCGAGACAGAAACCCAACCAAAAAAAACTGTGTGTCTACATATATGTGTGTGTGTCTGTGTGTGTTTGTCCAACTCTCATTTACCCAGACAATTGCAAGACCATCACAGTGGCACATATAATGACCAATGGCAGTCGGAGCTGCAATTAAGGGCTGGTATCTCCGTCCCATCACAACCAATCAGAGGTGAGATGTTGAGGGACCAAGAGGGAAAAGCAGAGTCATATGAGGGGAAACCAATATGCACATACACACATACCTACAAAACCAACTTGCCACTGTCCACCCAGTCTGTCTGCTTATTTCAGCTGACACTTCAAAGAAAGGAAAAAAAAAAAAGACTTTGAAAAGCACAGCAAGAAAACAACCTATTGAGCTGCCATCTTGGCCCAGTTCAGAAAGGAAAGGTCATGCAGTTCCCAAATAGAATAAAATTTTATGATCAAAGGGAGATTTACGCTTCACAAAATAGCGGTTCACCTGAGGACTCTGTTTTTTATGAGCCGTGTTTTAAAACAGAAAAAAGAAGTGATAATAACGGCTCCAAACTAACTGCTTCAGATATTTGTTGGATGTGAATTTGTGGATTACGTTGTTTTTTTCTTTCTATACGTTCTGCTTATTTGTAAGAACTACATCATAAAGTCCCATAAAGTTCCCAGTTAGATACCTAGCAATCTGCAATCTTCTGGTCCACACCAGAAAAAAATGACAAAGTCCATTACAGCTGTTTTTTTCATTTACCGATTTTGAAGTGTCTCAGTCTAAATAAAGTAACTTCATTAAACTGAAAAGCTGGGATATGTTGTGGGGTGAATAAAGAGGGGAACAGAGACAGAAGGACATAGATGGAAAGCAGAATAAACAGAGAGAAAAGGACAGATTTCCCCTCGTTCATCATTGTGCAAGAATGAAAGGATGATTTAAAACTCATCACTCAGAGGGACAGAGGCGAGGGAGTGAGTAGGAGGGGGAGTGAGGGAGGGAGAGAGAGATGGGGAAACTAAAGAAAGCGAGATGGGAGAGTAAAAGGAAGAGAGAGACATGAGAGGAGGAGGAGGAGGGCAGGAGAGAGGGAGAGAGAGAGGCGAGAAGGAGACAGGGGTAAAAGAGAGACTTCTAATTATGCTGACTACCAGACCGAAACTGACAGCACCTCTACACACACACACACACACACACACACACACACACACACACATGGCAATGCAAGCTTCTGCCTTTCTGTCTTTATGAGGACACCTGATGACATAATGCCTTCCCTAGGCCCTCATCCTAACCTCTAACCATCACAACAAAGGGCCTAACCCTAACTCTAACATCATCCTAACCTTCACCCAGAAACCAAATATTTACTCACTGCTCTTTACAGTTAGGGGGAGACTTGCTCAAATACCTTCACAACAATCGTTTCACCAATAAAAGACAGAAACACGAGTGCAGGGTCACAGCGAGACAGGAAAATGAAGCTCACACAGCTTCACATAGCTTCACTGTTGTACTAATGCAGGTGGAAACACAAGGATATCCACACAAACCCATGCATTATTCACACAGCCTATTAAAATATGCAGGCCATTAAAACCTTTCACTCATCCCACTGTTTGCTTTGTTCACAATTCTTAACCTTTCCCCCTCCATCCCCCTTCTTCTCTCACAAACACAGACACCTTCAAGTACAAGAGGCTCCTCTCCATCCCCGGCCTCATTAGTTAACCACACACAGGAGCTTCACTGAAATCCTCAACCAGCGTTTATGACGGCCTCTCTTTCTTCAGTGCAATTACACACCGATCCACCGCGATGTTAAAATCCACTGATAGGTGCAGTGAATAGCGTCACTTACCGCGTGATGTTAGCAGCGGTAAAGAAGCGGGATTCGTTAGATGGCAGGTGAAAAATAAGCTAGTCTAATCATCTCAGTATCTACCAGAAGTGATTCAAGGAAGGACAAAGTTAACCCTTTTCCATCAAGCAAGAACGGGTGCTAGTTCTGTGCTGGTGCTAGTCCTGGTGGTTATTTGGTTCAGATCCCGTTCCTCTTATGAACTGGTTTGCTTTTCCACTGGCAAGGAGCCAAGTTGGGGCTGCGTTACCGTAAAACATCAGTACGTCGCTGTTTAGCTAGCCGGTTCACAACAACCGGTCGCTAGAAAGCTAGCTGCTGTTAACAAACTACTGTTACCCTGTTACTATCAGTCCATAAAAAAAAAAAATTTTTTCAGCAGATATTCTAGTTACAACATGATTGAGTTAACAAAGCAGTGTTGCATTGCTACGTGCGGTATTTATTCAGTTTTGGGGAATTTACGATGTCCTTCCTGGTCGCATATGACGGCGAAGCACCCTCGCTGTAATAACGCTTAAATGGAGGAGTTATCGTGTGCATACAAGTGCTGTTCCTGGTTTTACAGTCTACACTGAGATCCACAGCCAAAACCGTATTTTCATTACTTTACTCTTCTGCTATCGCTAGCTGTGTCTACCGTTGCTCCCCCAGCTCCTGGTGTAGTCACTGTTTAATCGATGCTAAGTCTGGCCCAGCAAGGAAGTGGGGCCAGAGGTGGCCCCTGTTTTAGCAGCTGGGGCCGGTTCTCACGGTGGTGGAAACACAACAAACTGGGGCTAAGTTGGGAACTGGCCCTGGAACCTGTTTGGTGGAAAAGAGGTAAGTAGTGTGAACCAGCAACAACGTCATGAGTGCTCGAAGTTTAGTGAAACGCGTGGGAAGCCTGGCATGTGGTCCAGTCCCTCAGAAGAACCACTAAGTCCTCAAGCTGGCTGTGACAGAAAGGTGTCAGAACACACAGTGCGTCGCAGCTTGCTGTGTGTGGGCGTGCGTAGCAGGAGATCGGTCAAAGTGCCCATGCTGCCCCAAATACGCTGCAAAAAACTGCCCACAATGTGCATGTGACTCGCAGAACTGGACAATGCAGCAATGGAAGAGGAAGAAGACTTTTCTTTAAAATGCCGCTTCATGGCAGTGGGATAATTCACCCTGTCTCACTGTCTAAACTGTCTTACCACTGGAATCTTTAAGTACTGAAATTTATAATCGCTGCAAAGTTTTTATAGTTACACAGCGCGATTTTGGGTAAGAATTCATTCAAAGCAAAGGCATTTCCCCCCCGAAGACTTAAATAGAGATGCTAATTGGCAAACAGTAAAAGATTTGTGGTCGGACTGGTTAGCTCCCAGGTGTGAATATGTGCACTGGTACTAATGAGGAACAGGGTTTAGTTGGAAAAGAGCATGCGTGCTCAGCAAAACCTTCCCTGGATAAAAGAAGCTTAAAGACAAAGAAGAAAAAAAAAAAAAAAAAAAATTAAAAAAAATGCAAGCTTAACAAGTGGCTTACACCGACACTCATCACACCATTTTCGATACAGTCCCATTTTTACTGTACGACTTGTAATTGACATAGTGTATTTTTATAACTTTACACAGTACTTCTTTAAAAGCATGGTGCAAGTACTACTACGCAACGAGACCCTTCTGTGGAGTTTGCAAGGGCTTCCCTTCACAGTCCGAAATCAAAGTGCACTCGAGTCTGTGAATAGCCAGTGGGTGTGAACGAAAGTGTCTGTCTGTGTTGGCCTTGTGACGTTCAGTATTTCTACAAAATACATTAGGCAGCAATAAATCATTTTCAGATTCTCCGGCTGTGATGTTGTGGAGGCAAAAAAACGATGGTCGAATATATCCAAGAAGGAAGGTACATGATAGCTCATATCGTGTAGCATTGTTCAAAGGATTAGAGACCTCAGTGCGATCTGACGAGCCAACAAAACAGACTTAGGGTTTGCATTTTATCTTCTCAAGGGTATCTGTAACAACACACTTGAGCCAGCGGGCTAACACATGCTGAGAGACTCCTTAAGCCTTTAAAGACAGAGGATAAAACATCGTCATGAAGCGAGTGAAATGATATCAGTCAAAGTTAATATATAAATTAATAAAAAATCTGCAATTGCCGCACAGTAAGATAATTTGACTTCACACGTCCTGAAATAAGCTTGATGATTCTGAGGGGGTGAAATGAATTACCAAGCTTGTCATATTGGAACCCTGTGATCAATGCACTCATTTTCACATGGTGGTGACCGCTAAATGAAGAAACAGTAAAATCACCCTATTCTTCATTTGAATGGGACCTGTGGTACCCCCCTCAAGGTTGCTGCTTGGGGAGGGGGGGCATCGGTGTGGGTGTGCAGGTATCCTGTAAAATAAAATATTACTCTTATCCTCAGCTGTACAGTGATGATATTACACAAGTCCACCTCTGAGAAAAATGATGCTTTGAATTGCTTTCCATCTCTCTGCCTCACTCTCTGTGTTTCCCATCTTTCTGTTTGTCCGATGTTCTTTCATCTTGATCCCTCTCTGTTTTACTCTCCCCATCTCTCCCGGGACCTCGGCGATGATACCAGATTCGCTTAAAGGGGTACTTCGTCTAATCTCGTCGACTCTCATTTATGATTAAAGAATGGCTTTTCCCAATGGAGCCAACTGACCAATCAAATCATTGCAGACAGATACACCGTCCAGTCAGTATTCAGATCACAGCAACACTCAAGTAGCAAAAGTGAGATGTGCATGTCAAAATACAATGCAATAAATCTGGTGTTACCGTATTTTCTGGACTATAAGCCGCTACTTTTTACCGACGCTTTAAACTCAAACACCGGTGTGGCTCATGTATCGGCGGCACGGAGCTCGTAGGCTTTTTACAAGCTAGCAATACTGATACATTTAGCGTCGTCACATCAGACCCGGTCAGAGTGGACCACATGAAACCGTTCGAATAAATTCAATAGCGGCTTATAGACAGGTGCGCTCAATAGTCCGGAAAATACGGTAATTGATTTGAATGAGGTGTCCACGTCTTTGGAAAAAGGACAGTATCTGCTCTTTTTTTGTTTTGTTTTTTTTTCATGTGGTTTCGGATGATAAAATAAAAGAAAGACAACAGGTGGGAGGTGGGGAGTAGAGTGATGGAAAGGTAGACAAACCAAAAGCAAAGAAAAGGTGAACGAATGAAGAGTGGAGTGGCAGGGGCAGACGGTGAGAGACTGCAGGAGCGAAAGAAAGATAGCAAAGGCAAAAAATGCAATAGAAAGAGAGACAGAGCGCGAGAGAGTAAGCATGTTTGAAGCGTCCCATTGGTTCCTGCTGTCAGGAATGCTTGTCAGCCAAGAATTAGACTGTTCCACGCTGCCACTGACTGACAGTCGGCCTGCGGTCTAGACTATACCCTGGAGTGGTTGAGGCTAAATAAGGGAAATGCCTAGAGAGAGACAGAGGGAACACACCGGGCTGAAAATCAATTTATAACCCTGTCAGTCAGAGGCAGGAGGGGACGATGGAGGAGAGATAAGGAGAGAGGGAAGAAAAGGAACAAAGAGTGAGAAAGAGGGACAGGGAGAGGGAAAGACAAAGACAAGGTTTGAGAAAACAGTAAACAAATGGGACTGATGGAGAAAAGATGAGAACAGAGGGGACTCTTGTTCGGTTGTGGGAATCAGAGAGGAAGAGGAGGAGAGATGCAGGGAGAAAGATGCCGACTGACACATGCTACTCTGCTGCAATCCTCAATGAAGCCACTGCAGGTGGTGGAGCATCTTCAAATAATACCCCACTGTTGAGAAATAATTGGCCCACGTTAATTAAAGTTCAGAAAAAACGCTGGTGTCAAATGCTTCTGGACTCGACACAACGCGTGACTTGTTGCAGTGTCGGTGCACTTCAACGCTGGGATCGCATAACTAATGGGTAAAATATTAATGAGCTCGCCTGTAATCACTTCTCATACAGTAGCGTCAGTTTTTATTCGCTGCGCAACAGTTCAGGAGTTGCCCGGTGGAATGACAACGAACTGTAATTATAATTATTACTCACCTTCTCATGCTAGGGTTTGTTGCCACTTTTTATTCTTGCGTTCATTACACAGCCGAGCATTCAGTGACTTTAAATGCAGTGTATTAAAGAAGACATTTTAATTATGCCTCTGAACACAAACCGGTGTATTAGGATTTAATAAAAGTGTCCAGAGAAGAACCGTGTTTGTGTCTCCCCCACTAGAGCAACACAACTTAAAATCTAATTAAAACGGAAATTTCTGTATATATTTGATGGTGTTTCAAACACACATGGTAAATGGAGTACATTTACCATATTTTCCGGACTATTGAGGCCACCTGTCTATAAGATGCTCCTGTCTATAAGCCGCTATTGAATTTATTCGAACAGTTTCATGTGGTCCACTCTGACCGGGTCTGATGTGACGAGGCTAAATGTATCGGCGGCACGGAGCTTGCTAGCTTGTAAAAAGCTAACGAGCTTCGTGCCGTGGATACATGAGCCACACTGATGTTTAAGCCACAGGATTCAAAGTGTGGGAAAGAATTGGCGGCTTATACTCCGGAAAATACGGTATATAGCGCTTTTCTTGACTTTAGCTAGGTCCCAAAGTGCTTTACAAGGCCCCTTATTCACCCATTCAAACACTAGTGGCTACCAAGCTGCAGATGCAAGGTGCTAGCCACCATTGGGAGCAACTTAGGGTTCAGTGTCTTGCCCAAGGACACTTCAAAATGTGGACAGGAGGAGCCAGGGATCAAACCCACAATCTCATGATCCATAGGCGACCCGCTCTACCACCCGAGCCACAGCAGCCCCACATGGATGATTCTTGTTTTTAACGTAGAGAATAATACAACACACACCCTCAGGAGAATGAATGGACTCAAGCTGTGATTCAACCAGCAGGGTCAGTCCTCCCATTAGTCTCTAGGTGTTTGGTAAAATGCTGTTTGTGAATTGCTTTCAAGCCCATTCCAAGTTGACAAAGTCGCCTGTCCCATGAGGCTTTTTGTTGTCTGGAGTTATGCTGAAGGTGGGAATTATTGAGCGAGATGAGAGCTGAGCGAAAGCCCAGGTGTCGGTGTAGTGTCGAGGCCGTGGAGGTGCAGAGTAGACGACTCTGACTGATCAGCGCACAGAGAGAGGAGGGAGATAAAACTGAGGAAGCCAGGATTTACCACTGAGCCTTGTGGGGGAGTTGTGAGTTTAATTCTTCAACAAAATAAATGTGATGGACCTCTGTGACCCGGTGGCAAACACACCCCCAGTTACCTCTGCGCTCGCGGCTCGCTACAGTATGTGGGCACCAATCGTAGTAGTTTAAAAGAACAATGGATGGTTACATCACATCCTTTGTAACAGAAAAGTAAAGCTATTACACCAAAGATCAAAGCAAATCACAAGAAAAATACAAAATGCCACGTTGAATATTTCATCAGCAGTCAATCAAGACTTTGGCACAATTCATATGACACAACATTTAATTCCCAAAAAGTGTAGAGAAGGAATATATTCAGATGAAATGGAAACCATCAGTATTCCCTGCTGTTGGTGACTTGTAGAAACATAGATTTACTGTTGAGGCCATTTAAAATTCTGAAGGGCTTTTATGCCCTCCTAGAAAATTATATGTAAGTGCTATAAATAACACCACACCATCTCAATTCATTGTTACTTTCATCTTAATGCTATTTCACCTTAATGCTTTCTCATTTTAAATGTGATTAGCTTTTTCAAAGTCAAAACGCATAACCTCAGTTGACTTCTTTCTTCCTCCAACTGAGTGTTCATGAAGGTGTGTTTTTAAAGGGAAATACTGCACAACTCTGTCCTGTTCGTGTTTCGGTTTCTACCACATTTCACATCCAATATAGATCACATCACAACATGGGATACTAGTGCTCTAATACTAATTTCAAAAGTATTATTGCACCAAATCAATGTTTATTACATATTCAATACTGGTATTATTGCCATTATCTTTTATTTTGCTGTTTACATCATGCTAGTAAGTAAGATTTGGTGTTGACAAGGTGCTATTTAACAGCTAAAGCATCTTATTAATTATAATAATAATAAGTATAGTATATCATGTGTATAACATTGCATTTTTCAGCATCTGTGTATTAACCCTGTAAACCCTGAACCACCAATTTTTAAAGTGTTTATTCATCCTTCTGACAAAAATATATACAAATAAGAATATAAAATAAATACAGAGCAATTTCTTTCAATTTTTATGAACTTTTTCAATTTTTTTTTCATTTTTTAAATCTTTTCATAAACTCTCAAAAATATCACACTGGTGATGTAGAGGTCTCAACAACTCATGTATCAAATATCATATGTTTGGCTACAAAGGGTTAAATCATATCGACATTTAAATAATGAATTATGAGCAATCAGTCTATGATATATGTAAACTGCATTATAAAGGTTGTTGTAAAATTGTGAAAACTCTCACTTAGGCATTATATTGGACAGTGAGTCTCACTGAGGTTAAAAATTTGAGATTTGTCCAAGACAGTCAAGAATATAGTGTAATTACTAGCTAAACTGATGAATCTGACAGAGAGTTACAACATGTACGCTCTATCCTGTTTTATGTCTTTAAGGGAAATAAGTACTGCACCCAGGAAATTAGCAGTTGAAACACTGGCATTACCTGAAATTACAATAATAAGCCATAATATTTGCAGGGTAAGATTGTAAGTGAAGCATGCTGGCTTTAATGGCGGCTGGCTAAATGGCAGCTTAGAGGACCTCTGGCATTGCAGTGCAAGAAGAGGAGGGAGAGAGGAGCAGTGAGGACAGGAGGCAACGGGAATAAGAAAGCACTCACTTTCACTAATATATTAAAAAAAAAAAAAAAAAAAATCTGCTTTCTAAAAAATGGGTCACTGAGAACAGGCGAAGAATGCTAAGCAGGGGACATTTTTTGGTAAATACAATCATGAGTGTATGTTTCTGAGCCTTGAGGCATAGAGGGAGTAAGACAGGGAGTGAGTGACTACTTGGCTTGTAATATGCACACTGTATTTACAAATTGATAGTTTGTTAGTGTGCTTCCCAAAGAAAAAAACAGCCATTATCATCATCCTCACTGCATATAATGAGCCATCTCTCATGCAAATATATATACACCCAGACATACAGATTACATATATTGTGTGTATGTATTGGCAGGTACAATGGAGCATACAGGAATAATGAGACAGGGAGAAATGGTGTGACATCTCCTGTCTTAAGGGGTTACTATTGATCTGTGTCCACTGACTGTCATCGTCTCCAATCTGACTAATGAGGTCCTACACACACCCTGAGAGTACATGTGGCCTTTTCTCCCGCCCCTCGTTCCTACAGGTAAGCTACAGGAAGTCATACAAACATGGAGTTAAATCTACCCGGCTGCTCTACTTGATGTATATGTTTACCCTCCCCTCTTCACTTTTTCTGTCTTCCTCCCAATATTGTTGTATCTCCTCGGGTCTCCTCCCTGCCTCTTTCCCACTCTTCCTCTTTTTCCTCCCTCGCTCGCTCTGCCTCGCCAGCTTACCATTTTTCTTCCTCACTCCCCACCTCTCACGTGAAAGATGATGTAAGATATGTCGATTTGTAGCTCTCTTTCCTCGGGGGTTTAGTCTTTGCAGAAGCTACAAGCACGCAAACGTTTTTTTTTTTTGTTTTGTTTTTTTGGTATTTCTTCTAGCCCTGCACCATCACCCAAGTAGCAACAGCTGGTATTATACATACATCCACTCAGAGGGCAATTATAGGGTTCACTCTCAGGATAACATTTTTCATTTCTACTTGTCTCTAAATGCAGTGTGCACATTGAGATGGAGCAGAGGTGGCAAACATGGCAGCAAGCCAAACACTTCTTTGCATTTTGATGACTTTCCTTTACAATTTACTGATTTGAATTTGCAATGTTAAGAAAAGAGTTCACTGCAATGTTGGCTCATGTGGCTCAGACGAGAAACAACAACTTTTATGTAAAACCGAAACACAAACATTGAGTGAACAGTTAAAAAAACTATTATTTCAATGGATGTATGTTAATACTTTACTCACTGAACAAGGTGTGGCGAGTTTAAAAGCACTGGGTACAGTATATACCAGGGGTCCCCAGCTCTGCAGAAGCCTGATAATGATCATTTGAATCAGGTGTAGGAAGAGGGACACATCTAAAACATGCAGGATAGTGGCCCTCGAGGACCAGACCCTTCATATATCCTATACTCCCATCCTTGCTTCTGTGTTTCATTACAACCATATATGACCTTCTGCTGGTAAACATTAACATCCTTTGTTTTATGCATTTGAACAAACAGTGCTGTTGTTGTTTCTGTGTCTGCAGTTGTGGTATATCAGATTATGAATATATGATGGAGTTTCCTGCAGTGCATGCAGCTCTTTAAAATTCACAGCGAAGTGGGCCAGCTGTGGAAATGGATGTCATGGTAGGACTGCATATAAAGCAATTAAAGTGCCAAGTGTTCCTTGTTCTTTTCCTTTGTACTGTGGGTTTTTTTTTTTCTTTTTTTACTTTATAATTTTGGCTCTTCATCAACCAAGTAAAATCTGAGTAGAGGAAGTAATAGGGGCTTCACAAAAAGAGGGAGTCACAGATGTTCACAATCTTCATTCAGACATATAGGCAAATGTAACACATATTGATACAGTAAAGAGGAGATAAAATGTGTTAAACATGGGATGATCTGATCTTTTACACAGCCTGGTTTTACATTGACGCCCAGGCTTGGTCAGTCTAAGAAACAATACTCATTAGATATGTGCTGTATTTCTTCTTCTCTCCTTCATGTCTTCCTTTGCTTTTGTCATGTTCTCATTAAGGCTTAAAGTTGAGACTCGCATTTCTACTTTAAACCCACACTGTTTCCCACCCAGTATCTTTCACACACACGGACACACATACGTCTCTTTCTCATTATGCTGTTGTGAAACAAAGCATTTCTTAAGTGAAATGAGTCTCAATTAGTAGCTGAATAACCATCAGTTATATAACAATCCCGCTGCTCCAACGGCTGAATCCAGTCAGGCTATTCTATTGCAGCTGATAAGAGCAATTTATATATCAAAATAATGTGCTTCAATTTTCATCTTTTAGTCATCAGCACCACCAATATCATATTCAGTGAAGAGTACCTTCCACAGGAATACATCGAAACCAGAACTGATGTGTAACAGCACAATTTGAATGGTTGTAATAACATTCAATAGGGCTGCAATCTGTTGTATGGTCATTGAATCATGAGGCTCAAACTCATCCTGTATGAGACACCTACTTCAAGCAACGCCATGTGGATTCACCCAGTCAACACTCAACAGCAAAAGTGCATCACAAATCACTGCAAGGACTTCTTCACATGAATATTCAGCGGGCACTCTGTATTGAACTGAGGGTCTTTGAGCGAGGGGGTGGGGGCACGGGGGAAAACAAACCTTTGATATAAACTGAGCAGAGGTTTCAGGAAGTTAAGCCTCGTTAGGAGAAATCAAAAAAACAACGGAGTGGCATGGGACCAGCGCTCTGAAACGTGGTATTGCTCTGAGCGACAGTTCACCTGCTTCACTTTTATTTTATTCTTTTTGCAAGTTAAATGCTTTATTTGTCCAGGGGAGATCAGCTGCTCACACATGAGCTGATTAACCCCAGCAGGGCAGCCTGGGGCAAACATGTGGTACACCAGCTTTATGACTCCAGATTTTTACTTTTTTTTTTCCATGTGATGAGGTTATTGTCATGGGACATTTTTACTGGCTACCTTTGAATACCTGGTTTGAATCCAAACTACTCGCAAAGCAAATCCCACCGGGCTCATTTGGGTTGATATGCAAAGGCAACAGTACATGATGAACTAATGTGTCCAGCAGTGGTGGACAAAGTAAAATGGTAAATGGTAAATGGATTACATTTATATAGCGCGTTCTTGACCTTAGCTAGGTCCCAAAGTGCTTTACAAGGCAACTCATTCACCCATTCACACACACACACACCAGTGGCTACAAAGCTGCCATGCAAGGCACTAGCCACCATTGGGAGCAACTTAGGGTTCAGTGTCTTGCCCAAGGACACTTTGACATGTGGACAGGAGGAGCCAGGGATTGAACCCACAACCTTATGATTCACAGGTGACCCACTCTACCAGCTGAGCCACAGCCAGTATCAAGTACTCAACTTCAGTACTTGATTCAGAGTACTGATACTCATGGTCAAATCTTACTCAACTACAAATAAAAGTTATTGGTCAAAATGTTACTCCAGTTAAAGTACTAAAGTACTTACCTTTAAAAATACTGAAGTATTCAAAAGTACAAAGTAAAAGGACATTTTCTAATATCAGTACATTGCTGTATTGTTCTCAGTGCCCGAGTCAATCCCTGACTAATGTCTGCTTCCTGTTAATGTGGTATTTTAAGTTGAAAGTGCTTCGATGAAAAGAAAACTCCTTCCTGCAGAGTGTGCATAATACTTTGTTGGTTGACTGTTCGGTCTTGCTAACATGCTGTTTAGCGTTTAAAGAAAAACCAAAAACCGACAAAACTGTGCTGTTTCCTGTCTCCCGTCTTTATTGTTCGGTTCTGCTGCCGGTCACTTCCTGCTGATCTGCGCATGCGCAACGGTAACTCTACCTGGACAAACTGCCTGAAACGCATCGCGAGCATAGGCTGTATATAAAGTAAGTAACAACACACTTCCTAGGAATGTAGTGGAGTCCAAAGTACAATATTTGCCTTTGAAATGTAGCGGAGTGAAAGTAAAAGTTTCCAAAGAGAGAAATACTCAAGTAAACTACAAATACTGAAAAACTGTACTTAAGTACAGTACTCAAGTAAATGTACTCCATTACTGTCCACCACTGGTGTCTAGTTTGCTTCCTTTAATTTAAAACCCAGCAATAGGCAACAGTCATGGAGCAACAGTTACTCAAAACACTTTTCTAACCCTTTCAATCACTTAAGTCAAACCAAACATCTACTGGACTGCCCGTGCTGATTTCAGCGAGTCTTTGCACACACATTCCTTGGTTGACATTTCCAGGGTTGCCAGATTAGTAGCGATGCAGCTGCTCTCTCTGCCAGGACGGATCAATGAAACACTTCAGTACCAAACTTGGCAACCCTGACGCACAGACTTAGATCCACGCAGCAATCAAATTATTGCAGTTATTGTGGGTAGAACAGTAATCTACTTAAACGAATAATGTTCTGCTTATATTTCTGTTTTTTCAAATGCAACTTTGCGCTCTAATGACAAGTGACATAAAGGGCAAATGTGAGCAAAATTAACAACTCAAGGCAAGTGAAACAGCCCTTAAGCCAATCTTGTGTTTACTGTGTCCCAGTATCCAGTGATTAATGATCGGGCGAGAACAAAATGTATGAATGCTCGCCCTACTTTCGGTGGATCTTTGTTACTGCCAGAAGCATCCTGAAGGAATATAAGAGATTTAATATAAAAGCAAACAGTGGAGATGGTTCTTTTCTTTGTGTAATCTAAATAGCACTTCCACAGGAGTTGGTATATACTATACAAAGCTGCTCAGTGGCCACTTCATTAGGCACATTTGTAAAGTGGATCATAATATAGCTAATAATAATGGTTCTTCATGTTGGAAGTGATGCTCCAAATTACTGGCAGTTGCTCAAACCCTAAATTGCCTTTGTCAACAACTCTTACTTCTACACTGTAAAAAAAAACAAGAAGAAAATACTGTATGAGGTTTACAGTCTATTTTGGTGTTACTATATTAGTGTATTTACAGTGTAAATAAGATGCAGTGACATGCATCTTTGTTCTCCTCCGTACCGTAACTGTTAAAACACATCCCTCAAGGGGCCTTCACGCAAAGAAGATTAGAGCATGTTTACCAAGGTATAGTGTTTTCTAGACTGCATTAGATCCTCTCGTGCAATATTTGTGCTTTCGATGCCAATAAGTGCTGCCTCGGGATAATTTAGTAAGATATTAAAGTCTAATATAGCTATGGCAAGATACACAATCTCTTTCAAGCACTCTAAAACTTTTTAGTCATACGTTGAAAAGATGAGAGAGGGAACATTTTGCCCCACTTTAGATTCTGGTATCACACTAAATGCATCCTTCAGCTCTCTGCATTAAAGAGATCCAGCTGTAGCTTAGAGCCTTATGCATCCTGAGAAACAATATAAATCCTGTGCATTGTCCCATTTAACAGTAAGACGAGACAGGGGATAGTGCTTAAGCATAATGTTTAATGCATAGGTGGAAGTGCTAAAGCGAGCTGACTGGTGTTTGAGAGGCACAAATGGAAAAGTGTCACACAGCAAAACTGTGGCACCTACAGAACTGTGCTTTCATCATTGCACTTGCTGAGCACATATGTGCTTTTTCCAGCAACACCGTCCATCAAATCCACAGGGCTCCGCACAATCTCACTAAACAGGTGACTCATAACTGCCATTAAACACATCTGCAGGGCCTGGAAGATGCTCTCTTATGGGATCATCTTGCACTGACAGAGGGTGGAGGGTGTGTCGCTTTCTGCGCCTGCGGCACAACCTACAAATCTATAATCTTCAGGTTACCGCTTTTCTAAAATTCAAAGGTGAAAACTACATAATACCTACATTTACAGTATTCTTATTTTTTGCACAGGACATTTATTTTCAAGTCCAACCAGGTGGCATTTTTTTATGTATTCATTTTTTGTTGGTTCATTGTCACTGAACAGATAGGCAACTCCATGTATGTGGGCTCATAACATTTTGGGTTGAGTGTGGGGTGGAGCTGTATTTTTATTTATTTATTTATTTATTTATTTTTAATCAACAGCCAAATAAGTTATACCGTTCCTGTCTGTAGGGCTCGCAGCTGTGACTCCCTCCCATATGCCAGTAAAATCACCACTGGTGCTGTCATGAGGTCCTAGGAATTGTTATTGTTAATTATTCACCGTCTATGGAGCAGCTCCAGGATTTGTCTATAGATGACATCATCTCCACGGTCTGCATCTCTGCTGTTTAGCTTAGGGAGAAATTAAATCAAATAAAACTGCAAACAGGAACACCTTTGACTGGCCCTTTAAGAGATGTGATTTTTTTCATCTGAATTCAATTAAACAAATTATTCACGACTATAAAAGACGAGACTGTTTTTAATAGGGCATCAGGGAGTGTGAAGCAAAAGGTATATTTAGCAGAAAAAAAATGAATACATAAATTTTCATCTTAACATGCTGAACAAACGAATGTCATTTGCACATATATAACAACCCATGACTATTCCTGTCATGTATGAATGATTAAATTCCTCTTACACCACCCATATCTTCACCATGTCAAAATGCAAAGTGGAGCTGGGATCAAAATCAACATCTTGACAGAATATGGACATGACTCAAACACATTGAAGTGAAAAAGATGAACAGACAGAGAGGTCTCACTAAAAAGGATTGATAATAGATTGAGACAAGGACGCTAAAGGACACCTCTGCACTTTGCACTTAAGAAGGACAAGAGTCACTTCATGCCGTACCGACAACATTGTCCTACAGTGACAAAGCAGTGCGCCATTCCATCATTTGAAAGACATCATCTGTCTACATCTACAACCTTTGTGCGATGACTTCTCAGATTGCTTTGCAGGGAAGTGAAAAGGTATTTACAGCTGTAGCTGCAATACGTTACATAAGGCGAACACGTCAGTGATTCAGTGTCTCACTCAAGGACAGTTCAGTAGGTTGCATGGGTGTTGTAGCTCAGACCTGAAGCTCCACATCCCTGCTCCACCCACAATACTGTCGCTCTTGTTTTGAAAAAATAAAAAAATGAAGGATTTTTTCTCAGCTCCTCTTCAGCAGTGCCATTTGGGGCAGACACTTCCATTATCATCTCATATTTGGGTCTATTTCTGAGGAATCTTTCTTGGCAACTGAAAAGCGTAATTAGGCCACACTACTGCTTCCCCGTAATCTATTTCTTTATTTTCCTCAGATTTTATATTTGGTGCTCAAGCTCAAACCTGGCAAAGATGTGAAAGCCCTAAAAAGAACGCTGAACGTTTCCAAATCTGTGAAAGTAACTCTGGCAGGTTTGCCATATTGGAAAGAAACACAATTATGACATTTTAACACTTCTGAGCTTAACTTGAAAAAACAAAAACAGGTAAAGAAAAACAGTGTGAGTAACCTGATAGCTCCGTGAGCAGGACTTTTATCAAATCATGTCATACTGACTCTCTTTTCTCTTTTTCTGTCAACTAATGAAGCAGATAAGATATACATTAAAAAAACAAAATTAACAGTTTACGTTTCACTGTAACACTGAAGCACATCTACATCCATACTTTACTTTAGCTACTGACATATTGACCCTGAATTTGATGCCTCCATTTCCATAAATCACTTTTCTGGCTAACAAGGTGACAGCTGATTTCTGGTTTCTGACAGTGCAAGTAGTTTTAATTGGGGAGCCAACTGTTAGACTTACTGTCATCAATCGCTTACTGTGTACATACATGGGTAAAGGAACTCATTGCAACTGTGATTGATCACAAGTGGTCTAGACTGAGAATTGATTGTTTCCAGGAAAATGATTAATTCACAAAAATGAAACCCCCGTCGACAGCCGGGGTTGAATTATGACAGTGATATGGTTAATGAGTGGAGCGCAGAGACAGAAAAAAAAAAAAAGAACAATTTGCTGGCCTGGATCAAATTTAGTTACCTCAGGAACCTCTGCCTTGGGAAGCTCATTACAAATTCAGAGAAGTCTTTGACATTATTGATCTCTGAAGGGAAATTATGTTTTTACCTCAGACCCTCCAGTGTGAATACAGATTCATTGAGAAAAGCTACACTAACCGTTTTATAAAGTCGAACTTAAGAAACACATCAGCGGGACCATGGACACCTAAGGACAAGAGAAAGTGGTGATGTAGCATCTTTGCTTTAAAGTAGTTTTTCAGGGATTTAGTGAAAGCTTTTTCCATTAATGTGAGGACCCAATAGATTCAATAAGAAAAGTCCACACTTTAACAACAGGGGCAGGATATCCATGTTCTGTCTATTGTATTCATCTCATACGCTTTAAAAAAACTGATCCTACATTTTCCATAATGTGGTTTACGGTTTAAAATGAATTGTCATGGTAAATAACATGTGTAAAGATGTTGGAATGACCCTTTAAAGTTAGGGAATGAGCTTCTGTACAGATAAATGGTTCTTTAAGCTTGTTTATAATGAATTGTGGTCATTTTAGTCTACGGACACTGACATTAAATACTTACATACTGAGAGAAAAATAACAAAACTCAAGATTCGGTGTCATACACATAAGCTCTTAATATTTGGCATGCATAGAAAACATGCAAATATACAATTAGCTGATTGATTGATTGATTGATTGATTGATAGAAGAAAATGAATAGCCTAGCTCTTTAAACTTGTACATTTTTTGATTTGACACTTTACTTTTTAATAAAGAGACAAATCAAACAATCTGAAACAATCACCTTGAGCTTTGTAAAAAATGTGATAGATGTCTTTTTGTTTCATCTGTCATTTCATTGAGTAAACAAATAATAAATTAATACAAAAAAATGAAAGCATTGTGAAGTATGCATTCAGAACCAATTCAGGACCTTGGACAGCGACCAAGAGAACGCTGGACATAATTGTGCCATAGAAAGCACTGTTATTCATTTATTTTCATTGTCCATTACAATTATAAGACACTGCTTCTGAGCAAGATAAAAAAAAAAAAACACCCATTGAAATTGTTTTTGGTAGCTCAATAAAGCAAAACCCCAAAGACATGAATCCAGGCAGTCTAAGCTGATGAGTACACATCAAAATTTATTCAGGGCAGAGGTTTGAGTGTCTCTCTTTTTGGTTTTAACCAAAATTGAGGACTCAGTGTGTTTTGTAAAACAGCAAAGTTTGAGAGTTTGTTACTTTAACTGTCGTGATGGTTTAATCTGAATGGAAAGAATGAGCCCATGCTGTGACATCTATTCCATATCTCCTATCTCTCACTTCTCCTTAACACACACACACA
>OOFC01048539.1:34098-54436 GCA_900323345.1 Pseudochromis fuscus
TGTCACATATTTTTTTCACAAATCGGTGTTTTGCTCAATCTCTCAGGCAATGTTGAGGAGATTAGAGGATTTAGGTTGTGTGTCCCAGCAACACCTAGACATTAAGAGACTCAGGTGTGTGTGTGTGTGTGTGTGTGTGTGTGTGTGTGTCTGTGTCTGGGAGCTTCAAGGGCCAGTAAATGCCACCACTCTGGTTGATGGTTCCAATAATGGTATTAGAGAAACTAAACGCAAGTGTGTGTGTGTGTGTGCGTGCGCAAGCGAGACAGAAGAGAAGAAAATCTAAATACATTGACAGAAGCGTGAAAACAACAAGGTTTATTTTCAAAGGAGCCACATATGAGCAACATGTATTAAAGGGTTAATCTCCCCTGGTGTTGCAAATGCAAACCAAAAACTGTTACGGTAATTACCATACTGACACTTGTTGACATGGCTGATAAACCAGAGTGCCTGACACTGGAAACCGTGTGTGTGTGTGTGTGTGTAAGTGGTGGGTGTGTAAGACAGAGAACAAGAGAGAGGGAGAGGATAAAAAGTGACTGACTGTGTAATTGGTGGTTTGACATTAGCTGTCTGTATGACTACTATATCCACAGAGGTGATACAGAGAGAGGGGGTGTGATGTGTGTGCATGTGTTGGAGGAGAGTTGAGAAAATGTGGAAAGAATAGGAGGAAGGATTATAAAAATGACTTCCCTGAATAGAATACAAGTTGAATTCTTATTAAAAATAGTGCAGGTGACTGGCTCTGTCAACACAAAGCTAACTCTGCTATATTTGGAAATTATTCGACTTGTTTCACCTCAAAATCCTTCAAATCCTGAATTATACTGTATGTGACTGTAGGAGGTGGCTTATTTTGCCACCATCCATGTCAAACATAAGTTTGGGTTATTTTTGTTCTTTCTTTTTTGGAAGTTTTTTTTCTGATTTCTGGTGTCTACATTTTAAAACCTAGAATAGAAAAGTGGTATTTGAACTATTTTTAGGCGATTTTCTGCGGGGGGTTGGGTGTGTCACTTTCAGAGTCGGTATGGTTGATGTTCACAAAGCCTGCGGCATTTTAATTAACCTAAAAATGGCAAAGAATGTGAGCTGTGACATCAAAAGAGAGTAAAGGTTAGTAAATCTGCCTACTGATGAGCACGGGGAATAGCTGGTGAATGGATCCAGGATTATTGCCTTTCATGAAAAGTTAACCCCTCCTTTCTGTTTCATCCACCAATTCATTCATCCATCTATCAATACTGCCTTTCATCATCGCTCCCTCTATACACACATCCATCATTTTCACCTTCATTTCATTATTTCCATTTAGTCCATCCATCCATCCCAGAGACAGATGCACTCATTTAAACCATTTGAAGCCAAGCGGAGGATTTGGACAGAGGCCGAGTGTAGTGCGATGACCGTAATGGCATACAGGGGGGAAGGAGGGGCGGGGGGGATGATTGGATAATTGATTGTTTAATTAACCAATTAACATAATTAACTTAATTAGGCCAGAAACCACACCTGTGTGGAAACACCTGCTCTGGGTGCATCCGGCCTCCTGCCTCAGATGTGCTGCTTGCAAAGGAGAAGCTGCTGATATAGTGTTTCCAGGAATCAAATCAAATGCCTCACTTCAGGAAAATTCAATATTTCCAATTCAGTGTGTTAATTCAAGTAATGGTGAGCACTTATCTAAATCAGATCAAATCAAACTTTATTTATAAAGCGCTTTTCATACAGAATGTGACACAAAGTGCTTTGCATATTAAATTGTGCCCACCTGACAACCCGACCCCTACACACACACACACACACACACACACACACACACACACACTAAAATAATCAACATGAAGCTGAGTACAGATGAACTAGATGAGGAAACACCATCTGAGGAGCCACCGGGACCAGCTTGCCGCCCAGAGGAGGCACCCACAGGACAGCGCCCACATAGCCGACCACCTCTCCCAGTGTGGAGGGCTCCTCAGAGGAAACACAGCAACAGGAAATGGTGAAAATATCAAATCTAAGAGTAAAACCCTGAATCTATTTTCAATGCTTAGTAAATTCAGAAAATAGCACATGGACAGTGAGTGATCTTTAAACACATTTCAGAGCCACATCTTTTTAGCTTTAACTGTTTTGGGAATAAAAACATTTCCCAACTTTTTATTGGACAACTGAAACCACCACAGTCTGAACAATGAATCCATCCACATCTATTCGCACTAAACATCCCCATTAACATGAATACTAATGAAATTCTTTCAGATAACACTCACAGCTAGAGTACCTGTTTTGAAACAACTCCATCGAAAGCAACGCTAATGAAATCCTCCAAAACAACGTCGTGATCATTAAACACTGAAACTTTTTATTGAAGCTCATATTAATTAAATAACTCCCAATAAATAGCATTTACATAATGAGACACTACACCGCATCGATGTTTGTACCTCGTAACACTGAACATTTTGTGAGCTGCTACTGAAGTAGACTGTTGGTAAAATAAAAGTCCTGAGGTCAATGTAATTATGATTAAAATGATTGTGCAACACTGGGAGTGATGACAGCTGCTTTAGCATCAGGGTGTTTATTCAAATTATGTACATTAAACAGACAAACTGACACTACAGAAGTTAGAGTCGAACTTATGTAGTTTTATTTTTATATAAAGGCGCAAATTAAA
Organism: Pseudochromis fuscus; assembly: GCA_900323345.1. Lineage (NCBI taxonomy): Eukaryota > Metazoa > Chordata > Actinopteri > Pseudochromidae > Pseudochromis > Pseudochromis fuscus. The sequence continues at coordinate 36,785 of OOFC01048539.1, forward strand.
TGGTAACAATAAGAGTACAGCCACTGGACATATTTGTTGAGGGTGGAGTTTTCACTAAAAACTAAAATAGTGTATTTAAATGCATCTAATATGTGGCATTTGTTCCGCTTGAGCTCTCGTAATTACAAATGTCACTGAAATGTTATGAAATAGTGCAATGCTACACACACACACACAATCTGGCTGAATTATAGGTTTGTGCTGATGGTTGCATATTTAAATACACACTAATATATCATCATATGAGGATCCACATGACCAGCTTAATAAGACAGCTTCACACAGACTGCACGGGATCATTTTGCCTTTGTTAAATCACACATCCACCGTTTAGACTGGTGCTGATCTCCAAACAGACAGTGGGAGAGTCTCTCCCTCCTTCTGTGCTCTGCAGGCATCGCACCGTCATGGCCAGACTCCAGCCCACGCACACAAACACATGAACTTTCACACAAACGTGCACGCTCCTCCATAGCCCCAAACACAGATACACATGCACATTGCCTGCAGCAGTGCTGGGTGCTAGACATGAAAACAGCTTCAATTGACTGGAAGGAAGATTTTTGACTACTCCAGAGGGCTGAGGGGGGAAGACGAGAGAGAAGGCGAGGAAGAGAGAGTGTGTGAGGCCTGGGAAAATACATTTTATATGGATACACACACACACACACACACACACACACTCACAGGCAGGCATGCCGAGACACTTAACACCCAGACACAAACACCACTGCTTTGCTTTGAACATTGTGCCCATTACAGATAGCTACTGCGATAGCAAAGGGTGCCGCTGCTATGATGAGAGTACCAGAGAGAGAGCAAGAGACAGACTAAAAGAGTGACAGCCAGAGATAAAGACTCTACTTCTACTTGTATCTTAAAAGTCAGTATGTTTTCGGAGGGCAAAATCAAAATCGCAGCTGCTAACGCTTCCCTAGCACCCAGGTATCTCTTTCTTTCTCTGACCTCAATTTCACAGCGTCTTTTAAAGTGTTACTTATCCCAGGAAGGGCTCTGCTCAACATGCATGGCCTTACACAGCAAATCCCTGCTTCATTTTAATATGGCTAAACATATTCAGACCCGGGGGCTGCCCAGTTCAACCACAGCTCTACACTTGTAATTGGCGCGCCTTGCCAACTTTCACCGAAGCATTCGGTGGTTAAGCATTCTGCTTACGGGCAAATTGAAGGTAACTGCTCAGGGAGGGGAGCATGTCTCACTGACACTCTCCACGTCCAGATTTTCCCACCTTCCTTGAGATTTCACAAGTATTTTCTCACTGCCTGTTTCACCCACTCACCACTCCCACACACACAAACACACCCAGTGGTATCAAAGAAAGGGTTAGATGTATTGTATCATCAAGATGATGAGGATTGCATGCTGTGGTTTGAGTTATTTTACCTTATCGTTTGATTGACTTTGAAATAACTTCTTCCAGACATGAAGTATCCTTAGTGATTATATTCAAAGTGATCTCAAAAAGTGGAAGTGACCTAAATAGCCTGTGACCGCAAGACTTTTAACCACATGACACCATCTGTACCATGTCGCTCAGGCTGCTTGTATTCCAGCAAGCAAGGAACAGATGCATACATCTCACCTGAGGGCTTTTTATCCCCGGTATCCATCCACATGACTGTATCACAATCCAGAATTAGCATGAAAAACTGTTAGAGCCAAATATGTAACAACAACACCTGAAATGTAATAACTGCTCAATAATGTACCGTATTTTCCGCACTATAAGGTGTATCGGATTATAAGGCGCACCTTCAATGAATGGCCATTGGAAACAATGTATTTCCAACTCCATTTGTCACAGTTCAAAGCTACATGAACAGTTTTATTTTTGTCCCCGAGGTAACGTCAGTGATGTAGTATTATCTTTTACCAACAGCAAGGTACAACAGGTACTGCAACTTTTTATCACGTAGTTAGTGTATTCATGCCATTTTGGAGTCTTTATACACACAAGTAGTGTGGGACTGGAATTCCCCTTTACCGTTTTTACCGCTGTTACTTCGACGAACGGTAGCCATAATTAACCAGTATTGATCCACATATATGGTGCATCGGATTATAAGGCGCACTGTCAGTTTTAGAGAAAATTAAAGGCTTTTAGGTGCACCTTATAGTGCGGAAAATACGGTAATAAAAATCCTGGGCCCAAAATGTAATAACAAGTCAATAATGTAACAAGGTGCTGAGCCCAAAAAGTACAAACTTTTCCCAAAATGTAACAACTTCTTACATTTCAGGTGTGTAATTACATTTTGGGTTTTATTACATTTTTTCTATTACATGTCAGGCTCAGCACTCTTGTTACGCTATTGACCAGTTATTACATTTCTGGTTTTATTATATATTTTTTTACAACAATTCAGGATGTTGTTACGTTTTGAGTTGTTTTTATATATCAGGCCCTCACAAAATCTGTTTGGATAGAAGTAACATTTTCCAGGATGTTACTGGAAAGAGGCGACTACTGGAAACACTGACTGACTTATGTTTTCTTTAAAACACTCATCAACAATCTGATATAATCTGCCTTGAAGGCACCAAAGTGCATGTTTGTGTGGGTGTATGTACAGTATATGTGTAGTCATTGTGTGTTTCTAGAGAGCCCTGCAAAATCTTTTTATAGTAAGAAAATTAAAAATGGGATAAAAAAAAAATGAGCATGAGAACAGATTATCTTTCTATTGTATTACACACACCCACAGTTTAGTGTATGTTCAATACCAATAGACACACACACACAAACAGCTAATGCTAAAGACATCATTATTTGTTTCTGTGATATACAAGCTCCTGAGAGTCTGCAGACAAACACAGACATGCAGCAAGCAGTGCACACATGCAGTCATTTGCACATAAAGGAAGACGCACAGAGAGAAGCCTCGATCCCTCCAGCGCCATCCCTAACAAGTCAAAACAATGTGGCAGAGCTGACAGCTCACATTAGACCACTAGGCCTTAAAAAGACCAAGTGTGTGTGTGTGTGTGTGTGTGGGCATATCCTCAAGTGTGTGTGTGTGATTACCGTGAGTCAGTCTTACAGATAAATGTCAGGGGTTAGTGTAAAGTCAAAGTCTTAAGAGCTGCCCAAAGCTCACAGCTCTTTTCAGCAATGATTTTAGATCCTAACGTCACAGAAAAGAAAAGAAATTACATTTTTTATGTTGATGGTGTAAAAAAGTTTGAATTTGTCACTGTGGACATTTATTGAATAAAAGCCAAGGCAGGTTATTACGTTGATTAAAAAAAAAAAAAAAAAAAGAAGCTGGAAGGATTGTGAGTGAGGAGCATCCCTAAAAGGACCAAAATCTTCCTGAAAACACTCCAAATTACTTCCCTAGTATAACCGCCATGCTGATATATGATATATCAGATTTCCTGCTTGAAGGTTTTTGTGAAATTTGTGCCAATTTTCCAAATATCAAGCCAGCTACGATCAATTCTCTCAAAACTTGAACTGTTTTCAAGGTGCATCATTTTGATATTCAACACTGTCACTTGAATGAACCGTTCCAAGAACATGTTTGTCATCGGAGGCTGTAAACAAAGTCTGTTTAATTATGTTTCCCTTAACAAAGCAGAGAGCAAAATAAAAGCAAATATTACAAACCTGCAAATAATCACTGTTCATTATTAAAACCCTGGATCACTTTATGAAGCACTGCTGTGACCAGGATTTGGCCTCAACATAATGGATTACTATCTAAAGCAAGCAGGGCTATTTGGGGTAATTTTACTTCCAGCTCTGCTCATCTCTCATTATTATAATCATCATTATCATCAGCAGCGGCAGCAGAAGCAGCATCTCAATGATGCTGTAGAATAATTTTAGTAAATAAAAATAAATAATGTTCTGCGTCTTGGTGTACTGTAAATTTCTATCTCGTTAATATCAAACCGAACAAAAATGTGCTATTGAAAGTGAGGGGCGGTGCCTCATTGAGTTGCAGTAAGAAGCAGGATGATAAAAATCTGTTTGATTACAGGAACACTCAATCAATTAATGGCTGCAGAGCACGCCAAAGGTCACACAGATTGTGCAGTGAGTTTAGGTTTGATTACCATTGTCTGCTGTTATGTGTGTGGACACTGTGCGTCCTGTCAAAGTGCCCTTGATGGAGTTTTTTGGGAGAGCAGAGAACGGCCTTTAAACTTTGTAACTTTCTATTATATTTGTATTTTATTTGAAGTTTTTTATATGACGTATGAAAAACATGTATTCTACTTTCCTCAGTCTTTAGGTCCCCAGTACACTGTTAATTAGGATTTAATTGAGTTCCCCTTATAAAAGTCAAATCACTGCTAAAGCACATCACTCCCTGATTTACCTCAATTCACACATTTTATGATATGTAGATGTGAGACTGAGATGCAGAGTGGTGAGCAGTTTACCTTCATGAGGAGAAAATTACTTTTTTTCTGCCTCCATGCTAAATGCAGTATATTTCTATAGCGCTTTTATCACCTTAGCTAGGTTTCAAAGTGCCTTACAAAGCTCATTCCCACACACTCACAGAGCTGCCATGAAAGGCACTAGCCACCATTGGGAGCAACTCAAGGTTCAGTGTCTTGCTCAAGAACACTTCCAGATGTGGAGAAGGAGCTGGGGATCGAACCCATGATCTTATGATTTGTAGACGGCCTAACAAGTAGTGTTGTGGTACTCGAGATCGGTCTTGAGACCACTTTTCAAGGGTCTCGTTCTTGTGTCGGACTCGAAGGCATTTTTACTTGGTCTTATCTCGGTCTCGGACAGGGTGGACTCGGGTTTTTGGATCAAGACCAGTTAAGAACAGCACTACTGTGATAAGTAACAAAAGTAGAAAGTAGTTGCTGCCTTCCTGGTGTCATGTGGTCTTAGTGGTACTCGTACTGGTCATTTGGTTCTGTTTTGTTGTGATTTTCTGGTATATACAGTCTTGGTCTTGTCTCAGTCTCGACCTCCAAATGTCTTGGTCTTGTCTCGGTCTCGATAATGTCTTGGTCTCGGTTGGTACGGTCTTGACTCTGTTAGTCTTGCTGCTCGGTGTGTCACACGAGCTCAACAGCAGAAAAGATCTTGTAACACAGAACACTGACATTTATTGATGTCATACAGGGAGAAAAAAAGAGATTATTGATGAACCAGCATCCAGTTGTGGTTGAAATGAAACCCTGCTGATGCTCAGGACACACAGATCCAACAGGGTCCAACAGGAACACCATTGTGGGAGACATAGAGATACACATTAGAGGACTGTACTTTTATATTTTAATGTGTCTCACTGTGGAAATAAGACATTTAGCTTCCAGTCTGACTTCAGGGGAATTCATCCAGTCCATCTAAAACTGGTCTGATCCTCACAAAAAGACCATTAGATGACTGTGACACATTCAGACTTCAGCAAAGCGAGTGTGTTGCTGTTATTCTCCAAACTGACTTCCAGTTAGTTACTGAACAGATCTCAACTGCTCCTGCTATTCTAAAAATTGCTTCAGACTCTAAGGCCAAAATACATTTCGATTTGTTTGAACAACACAAAGTGCAGCGGTTCCTCACAATGAATCCGTCAGAAAAATATCGCAGAAACAAACACGGTGAAGTATAATAACACATAATGCTGTGCACAAAGGAAACTCACTCTCTCATGACGTCAATACATCCCACCTTCAGTCACTCGAGAGCCCACAGAGGTGATACAGTAGCAGAGCTGACAGGATGGACACCACTATACTGATGTTTATCAGTGAGTAAAATCACAATATCCAAGCTAACATTTGCAAAATTTGAACTAAAAGGAAGTTAGTGAGGATGACAATTTTTCAGTCATAAACAAAACAATTGGACAAATTTGAGGACAGTGGTGCTGGACGTAATGTTAGGAAAACAACGGACTATCTATCTAAAAGTCTCTCATGTTTTTCTATCTAAAATAATGAATTTAAACATATTACTTGTTACGCTGAACTTTTTATATGTGTTTTATTATTTACTGAATTATGATATCAACATGCATTTATAGGCTGATTGTTTCAGTTTTAAATGTTACATGTTTAAAATGCATTACAGGCTTAAATCTGAAATTACTATCATTATGTTTGGCTGTGAACTACATCCGGTTGTGATATATTTACCTACGAGATGAGTCACCAATTAATTACACACAACACAGCTAATGAATTAAACTGTGAAAATGCTGCAAATGATCAACTGATCTTGTGATAATAGAAACAAACTGGAGTCACTTTTACTATTCACTTTCTTTATGTTTGTAATCAACTCTCTTTCAAACTCCACAGGATCACCTGCAATGTACTGTTCAATTATATTTCAAGCACTTACACTTGATATGTTCCGTGTATTTTTCCATCTTGAAATTACCCTGAGAGATACACTGACATTTCCCAGTCTAGTTGTGTAGTCGGTCACTCAGCTGGAGTCAAATGTAGTCAAATCTTTGTATTGAGACAATCCCTTGAGACCAGGTGACATTTTCTCAGCGAATTTAACATTTTAAAACCATCAGCATTTTTTTTTTTTCTTGTGGAAAATGCTGCTTGTTTTAAATCAGTATGACTGCCAACTGTCTCTCAAATACACTCCCCTCTCTCTCTAAAGCTCTTTTGGCATCTCCCACCTCTTCCAGTTTCTCTCTCTTATATTTGTTCCCTCCTCCTTCCTTCACTCATTTCCTCTCTTTCTTTCCATGAATAGTAATGTTGTCTTCTGTGGTTGAATTAAAAGCTTAATTTGGAAAAAGGCGTGAGGACGATAGGAGAGGAATGCTGGCCCCTATAGCTTTAGCAAGGGTATTAAAAGCTCAATGCTCAGCCACATGCTGATCCCAAAGAGATATGCCTTAAAAGGCTATGCACACACACACACAAATGGCCGGCTCGCACGCAGACACTGGTGCTGGTGTGCGCTCTCATCCACGAACAGAATATATTGATCAAGGACATTGTTATCTGATGGCCAAAGCGACCAGTGCTCCCCAAAGTCATCAAGAAAGTTGGAGCTGAGAAAGATGGAAACAAATGACCAGAAGAGAGGACGGAGGGGAGGAAAGAGAGAGGCCTGTGAGTGTACCGAGAGACGATCCGCACAGAATAAAAGGGAGATGAAAATGAAGGCGGTTTCAGAGCTGGTGTGGGGTTACGCACGTTTGATTGTCAGGTGGGAAAAGGAGGAACAAGCGAGGCAAGGAGAAAAAGGGGGGATGAAGAAACGTAAAGGCGAGCATAAAAGAAAGAGCATTATTCCAGGCAGGCTGACGTTTCAAGGGTTTGTCTGCTGTCAATCAGGACTTTGCTCCGTGATTGATTGTGAAGGACTTATAAATTCCAAATCGCTTTGACTGCTAAGACGTTGCGGGAATTCGTCCCGCAACAACCTTTGAAGGGTACGGAAATGTTTTCACTGAGCATGTCCACCCCTGGGAAATACCGAGTACAAAAGATTGTCTTCTTCTGTTGGCGTGTGAGGAGCGCAGAGGCGGCTACTGTGTTCTCGCCAGTCGGGCGGCGAAACCCAACTTCCAGGTCATGACGCTCTTGGTTGTTCCTACATGGCAAGGTTAATGCTGGCTGCAGAGTAGCTGGTTGGAGCGCATTTGTGCTGAAAACCCAAAACCATCTGAGGGTAAAAGCTGAAAGATCCTGCAGCCCCTTTGTAAACAGTAGTGCTGAAGCATTGTAAGTAAAAACCAGACTCGATGAGGCTCAGGCTTGATGACTGCTTCCTGAATATCTCGAATTTTTACCTCCACCAAGGAGGTTATGTTTTTGCCGATGTTTGTCTGTTGGTTTCAAAAATAACTCTAAAAGTTACAGTCGGATTTTGATGAAATTTTCAGGGATTGTCCAGATGGGGATAAGGAACAAATGATTAGATTTTGGAAGTGATCCGGATCACCGTCTCGATCCAGGAGTTTTTTGAAGGATTCTTTAACATTGGGAGATAGGGCCATATGTGACATTTATGTATATGACTCCACCAAAAATGGTCAAGAGACTTTGAAAAAAAATACACAACAACTTTCTAACATGGTTTACAATATATCAAAGATTGATCCAGATAAAGGAATAATTTCGGATAATATGATCCAGAATATAAAATATACAGGATCTTTGGCTTTTTCATCATAGAAAGAGAACAAATGAAGACAAACAAAAACCAACATATAGCCAAGTCACTGAGTAATTTGGAAGGTGTCAATGGATTTGCTGTATCTTCAAAAGCCGAGGAGATAGATCCAGAAGAAAACCGCCATTATATAAAATGTGATTTTTGTCAATTTCTCCTAAACCAGTGTTTCTCAACTCCAGTCCTCGGGACCCACTATCCTGCATGTTTTAGATGTGTTCCTCTTCCAACACACCTGATTCAAACAATCAGCTCATCATCAAGCTCTGCAGAAGCCTGATAACGATCCTCATCATTTGAATCAGGTGTGTTGGAAGAGGGACCCATCTAAAACATGCAGGATAGTGGGTCCCGAGGACTGGAGTTGAGAAACACTGTCCTAAACTAATATTGATATCTTCATGGATCCAGTTGCTAATGGTATGTTATCATGGTCAAGGAATTTAAAAGTGTTGTTGAAATACATGTGGAAATATCTTTGGTGGAAGTCACAATATGGAAGGAGATGTTGTGCTTGGCGGAGGTGTGCGCTCTCCGAGTGCTTTTCTAGTTATCTGTTCAATTCCCTCCATGTGTGTTTGTCTGAATTCCCAACGTGAGCTGCAGGGTTTCTGGAAACAAGAACAGGAGTTGAACAAAAAGTGTCCATTTAAAGTCTGACTAAAATCTGGCATACTTTGCTCACTCTGCCAGCTAACTTAGCATGTTAACTTGGCTACTAAGTCCGTGGAAGTTGCCAGTGAATTTTGGCAGTCGCTGCACTTGCTTTTTCCAGCATGCACTGCCTGGTTGATGTAATTTCGTTGCCTGCATCGTCTGCAGATTTTCTATTCAAGAACGGATATGGTGCTTATGAAAGGAGGGTGAAGTGGCTTATAGGTAATTTCCTGCAAATAATGATTTTATTAGGCTGCATATTTTATTTTAAAAATCACTGGTGCATGAAACTAACAGGAGTATGTTAATCTTCCCACGAAACAAAATGTAATGCAGAGCCTCTTGCTGGGATGAGAGCATATTTTTTTTTATCAACCAGTTACTTTAAATTTGTTACTCGGACCTTTTATTTTTCTCTCATCTTCCACCTCCTCTTCTCTCTCTTCTTCGTCTCCCTTTCAGTTCAATATTAATTCGATTTAATCTTCTATTTAATTCAGCAACTCTCTCTGGAGTCTCCTTTTCTTTGATCGCCTCCTTGCTTTTCCCTCCCTCTCTTCTTTACTATCTGCCCTCCCCCTTCAATCCATGCTTTTCAGGTTTTCATCCTCTTTTCAATCTCATCTTCCTTTCAATCTCTCTTACTCTCTCCCCTGCAGAGGGGAAGGGGGAGTGACGAGGAAGCAAGGAGGAGAGGAAGGAACAGGGGGGGAGATAAAGTAAAGAGTAAAGGGATGCTGCAAGAAATTGAAAAGCTTTATAAAGTAACAGGGGGAGAGGGAGATGAGGGAACAAAAGAATGAAAAGAAGTGAGGATGAAGAGCAGAAGCGGTTTAAAAATGAGAGAGAGTGTATTTAGGGACAAACAATGCGCTGAGTATTAAGAGAGGGGAGAGGAGATGGGAGGAGAGGGAAGGGACCGAGAGCCTTGAGAGGCACAGAGGGGAGGGCGAAACAAGAAGTTGATAAGATGGAGAGGAGAGTGGGGGTGAGGGTGTGGGGTGGGGGGAGTAGTGTTCCCAGATTGCTGATATTTCTCTGAGTTACATCATTCACAAGGCCCCCCTGTCAGCATACTGGTGAATGTGCATTAGCCCTCTGCCTTGGGAAAATCATTAACCTCAGTGGAACCTGGTTTCTAACTGCAATGGAAATATCTGTTCACAACAAATTTATACTGCAATCAGGCACCAAATTATCTCAATAATGTGTTAAATGCAGTGTGGGTCTGTGTACAGTCAAAATAAGCTTTCAAAATAAAATCCAACCAGTGTCTGTGTTACGCCCTGTTTCCTTCACCAGGACGTTGGTGGAATTTATTAACAATGTGAAAGTGATGCAAATGTAATATCACAAATACATACATACAAAACTCATAAAACATATATGGCAACTACAAGCCACACGTAGCTAGCAACTGAGAGCTCTCGTGCGCCCTCTTCCGCGCAACAAAACTAGCACTTTACCTCGCTCAAAGTACGCAAAACACATCTGTTACACTCTGAACATGTTAACACTACATCACAATCATATTACTTTTGTGCAAAACCCAACAAACCTGGAAATGGGGAGAAATAATCACAGCCGTGATTTAACGTTTGTTTCCTTCACCAGGACGTTGGTGGATTGAGGAAACAAGCCGCGACTCGCTCAGGGTGGGAGGAGACAAAAGCAATCGATCCCAGAGTAATTGATTGAGGCATGATAGAAGATTACCGATCCTTCAATCATGGCATAACATCAACAGTAATAATTTGGATAACATACATGAAGTCAAACATTAATTATTTAACTCTTTTGAAACACAAATTTTTACAACTTTAAACTCTTTTTTACTCTGTAACCTTTTTTACTCATCTATTTTTTTAAACATATAATACTATGACAGCTATCATGAAATCTAAGGTTTTAACCAACACACCATTAGTTTTTAACCTGTCACATCTGCAGATTATTTATTTATTTATTTTTAATTTCAGGTAGATTATGAAAAAGAGGATAAATGAACTGAATTGTTTGTTTATCAGAAGCTAAATCAGAATTTATCCAAACCCTGTTACTGATGATGAACACATGTTTTCACAAAGACAGAAAAAGAAAGAAGATGAAGGAACTAAACAGGAAATAGTGAAATGTTTCAAGTCTTTGAGTAAAGTTTATAACTTTTTCACACCTAAGGAATTTTGTAAATGAATAAATAAATAAAAACTCTACTAATCTACTTAACCATGCAGGATGATAATGTCTACAATCAGAGCCAAGATGGATCAAACATGGATTATTCCATTGGCGGAGGTTTTATTGTGAAAGTACTTTCTGGTTATTGTTTACAACTATCTGATTTAAAATAAATAAATAAAAAAAGCCAGATATGTGTTTTAGTGTATTTAGAGTATGAACAGTGTCGACCAGAGAGAACTGAGCAGGTAATTTTATATCATCTCACATCTTTTTTTTTTTGTAAACAGTTTGGGGAATTTCCAAATAATAGTTTTTACAACACTGAGTTTCCTTTATTTATTTATTTATTTAAAGTTGGAGGTGGACTCTCAATCCTATCAAAGCCTTTGAAACCTCTAGGAGAACCAACAGTGAGTCCTGCCTCAACATCACGAATCCTCTTGCGGCTCAATCACTATTCTCATCTTATTTTTTTTGAAAACAAAGTAAATAAGTATAGTTCCCAAAATGTCAAACTATTAACAACAACCACATATGGGAGCAAAATCTGGCTCCTGAAATACTTTGAGTCACGTAGTGTGAGTCACTGGGATTACAGCAGCTCTCCTTCTTCCCTCTATAAATACTCATCTCTTCTACTAACATTGTTGTTGGCTTTGTTTGTTTTTCTGAGTGCTTGCCTGTTCTCCTTAGTAAGTGTCGTCCATATGCTTAGTCAGTTTCAGTAGCTATCTGTGAAAACACATTACCAGCCAACCACAATCACCGCTGAGGCCAAATGACACCCCTGATGATTGGACAATGACCCATACATTTAATTACCAACCTCGCTGATTGGCTGTCTTTCTCCCCCCCTCCCCTCCCCTGAGTTTAAAGGTAACCTATGAGGAATATCCTTTTTACATATCACACTGAATAAATGAATTATGAATGCAGCCATCAGTGCAGCAGTCCACGGGCTTACTTGGAGGCTCAGTACTAATTTTCTTTTCCATCAACAGACTCCATTACACTCCCTTCTCACAAGTCTTTGCAGCGTTTGATGTGTCTGCTGGAGGGGATTTCTTAAGATATGGAGGGAAATTGAGCACAAGAACCTCCCAGACTAGGCCAAATAAAACCAGGAAGCAGATCATTTGATTAATGTAATCAGAATTATTTCAATTACTTTTGCACCACTAGGGTGCTGGTTGCCAGGGAGTGAAATGTGGAGGAGCAGCGAGGACAGCTGGGAGGGAGGGGTGTACGTTTCTTTCACAATCACGACCACAGACGTTTCCTTACAGCATAAGGATTTTACCGTTATTGCCTTGATTGCAGTTTATTTTATTTCCCCTCTAGTTTTACTGCAAGAACTAGGGCATCCTTCACTCTCTCTCTCTTTCTCGCACACATACATTAAGCCTCAAGCTCAAAACAAAATACACCTGGTGAGAGAGAGACGGGGATGTGGTGAAAGAAGACAAAACAGAGAGAGAGAGGAGGGGAGGAAAAATAGAAAAAGGGATCGGCTGATGGCTGCCTTGAAATTGAGGACAGAGAGGGAAACAGAAGGTCTCACAAACACACATCCTGCAAACATGCTTCATAAAGCCACACACACACACACACACTCGTGCTTTCTTGTGCTGCTCACACACATTAGCCCGGAGCTGAGCACGGCTACACCTGGCAAGAGACAGAGGGAGACGGGGAGAGGCAATAGATGTGAGCTTGCTGGAGAATTGAGGTCATGTAGAGAGAGACACAGGTAATGACAATAGGAGGTAGAAGGAGTTAAGAAGCAGGGATGGTGTGAGCTGGGTGTGAGGAAACAGGAAGTAAATGCAGTAAAGCTTCCTCAAAGACTGGGAAAAAAAAGGCACAATACTGTAATAGGTGGTCTTGGTAATGTAATGGGAAAGTGCTGAAAAATCTGTGAAAGGAAAAGCATACAAACAACTAAAGATTAAAAAAAAATCCACCCAAAAAGATGCTGTGCGCCTTTGCACTGACAAGAGCGGGATCAAAGTGTTGCGCAAGAATGTCGGAGGCGTAAGAGAGCAGAGTGTCAAAAAATTAACAATCTCTCCTCAAATGCGGTATGAAGGGGTGCCAGTGAGCCGCAGAGTACTGGGACAAAATAAAACATTTGCATCTTGTGTAACAGAAACTGAGATCACGCCGCTGAAAACAACATACTTGGAAAACACAAGCGATTCAGCGACTTTTAATTCATACTTGAATGAATTCACTTGAAAGATCCTCTGTGTGTGTGTGTGTGTGTGTGTGTGCAATGTGTGAATATTAATGTGTGCATGCGTGAGCCCCCGAGAGCATCCTGGCTTTCTCGACTTGCATTCACATTTTCTCCTGAAACCTTCCTCCCATCTTTTTCCAACATTTATTATGGAAACACATTGAGAATTTCAGAGAGCTTCTGATCAACATACAGTTGCTATTCTCAACCCGTTAGCCTGTGGGTATTGAGGGGATTTCCTACGTGTGAAGACCTCAAAGCAGGAGGCATGTTGCGAGTGTTTGTCTCCTCTCTCCTCTCAAACAACATGTTAACAGCACCTTGATGATTTCCCTCTTCCCCCCCTGAAGATTAATGTTTAAATGTCTGAATCAAAGCGCTCTTGCTTTCTCATATCCGTCTCGTGAGTATACAGTAGTGCGGTCTCCCTCTTGTTTCCCCCTCTTCTCTTGAGTACTGTACTCTGCTCAATCCTCCCAAGCGCCCCCAGCTCTGCTCCCTCTCTCTTTGTTTAAATTTCATAACAACGCCTTCGCTCTTTCACCCCCCTCCTTCATATCAGTCATGGCAAAGTTCACTCTGCACTGCTACATATTCCACTTATGAATCAAATTAACCTCCTGCCTCTTCAGTCCTCTCTCAATGCAAAAACCTTCAGAGGCATGGTGGAAATTTGATACAAACAAAAGGTTAAGAAATGTTATGTCTAGTCCACCTACAAACATGTATGTCTTCCTGTGTGTGTGTGTGTGTGTGTGTGTGTCATAGCAAATGGGTTGAGCACAAAATGAAAACCTGCATAACTGCGTGAGGTCAGCGAAATTGACTCACAAACTATCTTTCTTCCTCTGTCGCTAACACACACACACACATATATGCGCACACATATAATGAGGGAGCAGCTTTTTACCTTGAAGACACATAGAGGGGGGAACAGACAGAGAGAGGAGGAGGGAGGGGGGGGTTGGCAATAGGCCTGAAACAGACAGAGGGATTGTGGGAGACAGATGAATATTTCTCTTCCATCTCTTTTCCACTTTCATCTCAGCTGCAGCTTTCTGAGAAAAGGAAACGCACACAAACACCAGGACAGACACACAAATACAGTTCACACACACACTGACACACATCAAGAATTCACACGCCTCCTCTTCTTCATAAACCAGCAAAATTAAATATGCTACATTATGTATTTTAATGTACAATTCAACAGTTGCTCATGGATAAAGTGAAACATCAATAGTGCCAAATAATTTTTTATGAGAGGAGGGGATGAAAATTTTTATACAAAAATGTGAAAAAGACTAAAGAATTACACACCTATAATAAAAGAATATTTGATCACAGCATCTACGGTGAAAAATAATTGGATTACAATTAAATGTGAAAATTGGACTGTTCAGATTTAATTCATTTTAGCAAACGTGCCTCTGAGAATGGAAAAAATATGAGTTTCAATATTGAAAAACTGATTCAGCAAAAATGAAATAACACAGAAGCAGCATGTCTTCCTTTAATTCCTCCCAACAAAATAAAGTTTGCATGAAACTTCCTAAAGTGCTGAGTCATGGAATCCAGCCATGAAATACAAAAACATGCACACTAGGAAAAAAAACCCAAAAGATAACATCATACTAACATACCCCAAACCACAACCTGAAATCTGCCATGCACACACATTAGATAAAAGGAAAACAACTCATCTGGTCAGCACAACTTTGCCCCTCAGGAATGATGCTATCTCGTAGTGTGTGTGTTCCCGTCACACCTTAAACTAGGCTAGCTGACACCCCGGGGTGTACCGCTGACACACATGTACGTATACTGGCAGGGAAATGTTTCACTGCTGTCAGAGCTGCAGACCATCTGCACTCCATAACTTATATGATTAGAAATGACTCGTAGGTTGGGTTTATTTTTATTTCTTTTTTTGTTTTATTCTTTGCAAAATTTTTGAATTTTTTCATCCACCCCGCAGTGGAAAGCAGCCCCTCGTGCTGCGTCTTATAGGTTGAATCAGCATTCAGCACATCAAGCAAGCGATGGAGCAACTCTTTTATTTCAGCATCACAGACTGTGTTTCTGAGCTGAGCTTATTAACCCAGCAAAACACACACACTGTGCATACGAGTGTGCCTCTAAACAAAGACAACAATTGTTACACTTTGATTCCAAACTTCATACATTTGGTAACAGGGAGCTCGAACAGCACTAACACTATGAAAACAATCATTTGGCATCAGAAACACGACTAATCTCTCTGGAGAGGCATCAGGACATTTTTCTTAAAGTCGCCACCTTCTCCATTGCAAATCTGGCAGAGCAACCAGCTGCTGGTCCCCTCGCCGTCCGCCGTGGCCGTCCTGGCAGACTGCGAGCAAAACTGCAGCATGCAAATTTCACCATAAAACATCACGCTGGCACGATTATCGTCACAAGCAGAACAAAGCACATGCTGCTGCTGCCGTTAATGCTATTTTTGCTAGCATCTTGAGAGTCATGCTGGACGAGGCGCAGCGTGGCTGTCATCCTTTCACAGCTTGATTGTCATCATAGCCATTGTAAAGCTAAAAAAAAAAAAAAAAAAAGAGGAGTTTTCTGTGCATTTGTGGTCGTGCATTTACATAAAGTTAGGACTTCCCTGGGCGCTGTTTAGTTTTTATTCCTGCCTCATCCATAAAAAAATAGTTCCCCATAGAAGAGATTTGAAAGATCTCTGTGTTAAAGAGCAGGGTCACGCACTGTGCAGCACCACTTTACAAAGGATCAACACCGTGTTCAAGGGCACTTGGGCAGGGATCGTAAGAGTCGTAGGTGTAATCCTACATAACCTCCAGTTCACCGCTGGAATATATCCTTCAGTCAGCGGCTGAGTGAACCAACCACTTTTCTTTCTCTCCATCACTAACTTTTTTCCCTGTGAAAAATATACCCACCATCTATAGAGGATTTCTTTCCTAAGTAGAGATCTGGAGAAGCCTAATATAATACTGACTGTAATGCAGCTTTTAATCAAAAGCAGCTGTAGAGATTTAAAGATCTTTTGGACCGATGATGTAAGGAGGCAGCAACAAGCCAGCAGAGGGGTGAGTCGTGACTAAGAGTAATAGATGCACATAAAAACACACGCAGAAAGTACACACAAACACACCCACGCAAATACACAGCCAGGCAGCTATGAGTAGAGGCAAACACATCTGCACTAATATGTCCTGTCACATGCACACACATAAAGAGACACGGAGACGCGCACTGTCATCATGAAATGCAAAATATTTTACTTTATGATTTTTTATGAGCGAGGCGAAGCGAAGAGGAGCGGGGTGGGTTTAAGAGCAGAAGGAGAGCCAATGAGAGGCTCAGTTGAGTGCAGCTGATTGGTTACAAGAGCCAACATAATGAAAAGGTTCAGTTCCCAATATTACCAAAGTGCCCTTGAGCAACGACACCTAACACCTATTTCTGTATTGTACGTGCCAATCTGGTCCAAGGACAAGTTCATTTTCAAACAGTTGCTTTTTTTTTTCCCATGACAAATGTTAAAGTGCTACCAACGAAGAATTGCAAAATTATTTTTTTTTAAAATGTGGAAAACAATTTAAAAAATAAATAAAATTCTGGTTTCAACTTTCAAGGTCTGGTGTTGTGCTTTTCGCCATCAATTGTACAGGTTATAAAACTGGACTCAGCAAATAACTGCTGATATTACTTCAACATAGTCTGACAGAGCAAAACCTGTGCAAGCAAGTGTTCAGCTGCTCGGACGGGTTGTAAATAAGTCAAATGTTCAGCCAGATTATATAAAATAAAAACTTTATTTGGACATGGCTGGAATGAGTTTCTGTCATGGATGACTGACCACCTTTAGGAGAACGGTTATGGGCCTGGACGTCTGGAGGAACTTGTCGTCCTTTACACTGAAAGTAGTCAACTGAGGTGGTGTAGACATCTGAGCAGGATCTTCCTCGCCTCCCATAACAAAGTGGAGGAATGATACTATACATTGTATCTAATCTGACTTGGGTATAAACTCTATAGGATGGACGCCTTGATGTTGGTATCTTGGTTTTTGTGGCTCAAAACACCCGTAAAAAAACTATCTTTGAGGCCTAATATCTACTTATTTTCAGCTAATGAAATCAGAATTACCGTATTTTCTGGATTATAAGCCGCTACTTTTTTCCGACGCTTTGAACCCTGCAGCTTAAACACTGATGTGGCTCATGTATCGGCGGCACGAAGCACGTTAGCTTTTTACAAGCTAGCAAGCTCTGTGCCGCGTCACATCAGACCCGGTCAGAGTGGACCACATGAAACTGTTCGAATAAATTCAATAGCGACTTATAGACAGGTGCGCTGAATAGTCCGGAAAATACGGTACTTGTGTAAAATACTTTATTGTCTGAATATTTCTTGATGTTACTTT